>JANIHZ010000009.1:37492570-37503616 GCA_027478365.1 Erythroxylum rufum | reverse complement strand
CCAAGCCCTTGCTGAAAGCCACTGAGAAGTCTACTTCCAGCAGTACCAAGTTCGTCAAGCATTGTGACCCTATAATTGCAGCAGATCCATTAACAGATAAGTCAAAGTTCTTAATACTATCAAGGTTATTTACTGGTTTTGATCTTATAATTCATATTCGCATCAATAAGGTGGTCCTATGTTTCGCAACAAATGAAAGACATGGTTTTTTAGGTGTTAAAATCATTACAATAATGAAGATATACCTTGTTACATCAAAGGTCAAAGAAGTGAATCTTAGAAACATTACCTGGTCATAAAATTTTTAAAAATATGGAAAATCTTCTCTTTCATCTCAGCTCGTTCTTTGCAGTCGTCACCCTCCATTCTGTCAAAAAAGAAACTGTAGTAGGAGAAAGCATAGAAAACATGAACATCCAAGTTTTAACGATCACTAAATTGCAAGCCACAAACTTTGAATAATCGAGATAGCAAAGCACGCAAGCGTTTATAAAGGCAAATTATCCATGTTATTCTTTACCGCAATAAAGTATAATAAAACGGAAGAAAAGTGATAACAAGTGGAGAAGAGAGAGACCGCCAGGCTTGCACGAGCCACAAGTCAAAGCTTTGGGTCTAACAGCAATCGAGCAGAGAATTGATGATTTAGGCTGTAGGAGGTTGGTGATATTGAACTTTTGATCTTGGTTGAGGAATTCTATCGAGCAGATGGTGACTGCATCTTAAGGGTTAGGAGGCGTACATTACACATATAATATATTAATATGACAGTGTCCACGTCTTGCAAGTTTATTTTATTATTTTTGTCTATTTAATAGGGAACCGTAACCTGGGAGAAAGTGAGAAACTGTTTACGTTATTTTAGGTATGTTTGGTAGTTTGTGATGGAATGGAATGGAACGGTAATTAATAAAACGAAATAGAATGGAGTAAAATAGAATGGAATAAAATAGGTCACTCCATTGTTTGGAAGTTTAAATAAAATAAGAGAGGGACTCCTTTGACTATTGTTTAGAAATGATACTAAAAATGAATGGAATGAAATGACTTGTAATTTTTTTTTTCCAAAATTACCTTTGTAATAAAATATGCATAGTTGTTATGAAACTATTTTATTAACCCAAAAGCATTTCAAATTGTAGGATGCTCAGAATATAGTTTTGTCATTTTCCCATATAAGCAATCAACTTTCTTGTTCTTTTTCATTAACCCTCATCGCACTGTACTCTTCGTTAGGCATTTATTCATGTGTCTTGTTATGGTTGATAATCATTCTTGGCGTTGTAAATCTATTTCTACATTTCGCAGTGTATACTAATAATATATTTAAAATTTATGAACCTTCACAATACATTTAAAAAAAAAACTTTTTTTCACCTTATCACCATTAACGTAACTATTATTTATAGCATTTAGGTTAACAGTTCTATAAATTATAATATCCTCTAAGCAATGTTATATTTCGAGCGACAGATAATCCTAGTAGCTGTGGAAGAAAACGTTCGTCAGTGGAAGAAGCCAGTTGAAGGAGAAACACAATGGGCGTAGTAACATGTAGCCGCGTAGGTATTTGCTAGATTGAGATTATAATTTCATTAATTTTTTAAGGGTATTTTTGTCATTAAATTAGGGTTTGGAAGGCAAGCCATGTCATTCCATCCCTGACCTCCCAATTTGGGAGGTCACAAAATATTGAATTTTAGATGGCAAATGATGACTTCCTAAGCCATTAATTGTCATTCTATCCTATCTCAAAATAGACTCCCAAACAATGGCCTGAGTCATTTGAGTCATTCCATTCCATTCCCTTCCATCCTTCCACTCACATCCAAACATACCCTTAAACTTTTAAAATTTGATACATCAATACCAATTTGATTAAATTTGGATGAGAAATATTATGAAACGAATGGGCCTCAAATCCAATTTTTCAGTGTATATATATATATTCGGCGCTGGGACAAAACCTTTTGAATTGCCATCAACTTGTAATTATTATAGAGAGGCCATCAACATATCAACGGTATATACCATTTAAAGCAGCGAAAGGCCCTTTGGGCTTCGGCCGTCGACCTTTGGCCTTTTACCTTTTCCTTTTGACTTTCTTCCCTTAGACAAGAATGGACCACATGCCCACGTCACCGCACCTAGCCGACCGTTTCCTTAAATTGAATTTGGACCGTTGGATTTCTCTTCATCTAAGGTCCAGACAAGCCGACCGTTATGTTTGAACTCCAATCCCAACCAGAGAGGTGACTTTTTACTTATAGTTTCAAATTCAACCGTTGCCCAGACATTGCATTAAAGAGATGGGTCTTCATTTCGAATCCATTCCATAAACTCACTTTTGCTTCTTCTTTGTGTTTCTTTGTGTTTTCATTTCACTGATTGGAAAGGTTTGATCATCAGGATGGTGAAGGCTGCAACATCTCCTTCTTCTTCTCCTGTGACGATAAGGGTCTCATCAGGAGGCAAAGGAGCGGGAAGTAGAAGTATGGGTTTAACTAGTCCAATATCAAGACCTTCTGTGTCAAACAATCCAAGTTCACCTCTCAACAACAGTAGAAATCGAGCCTCAAGTGGAGGAAGATACAGTGCGATGTCCAAAGACGACCCGACAGAGGAGGTTAGTTCAGAATTTGTCACATACACTGTCCATATTCCCCCAACACCGGACCACCAGCTATTCTCTGCATCACAGACCAGCCTCAGTGAGAATATTAATAATGATGGGAAACCTTCCGAGAGCGGCTTCTTAACAGGTACCATCTTCACTGGTGGGTTCAAATCCGTCACACGCGGGCATGTTATCGACTGCTCGATAGAATCAGCAATAGAGCAGGCCAAAACTGGGCTTGTCTGTGGCATGAAGGGTTGTGATGATGAAGCTATGAAACAAAAATGCGAGTGCGGGTTCAATATTTGTAGAGATTGTTATTTAGATTGCGTGGGATATAACGGAGAGGGCACTTGTCCTGGTTGCAAAGAACCGTACAAGGATGTCGATGATGAGGCGAGCTCCAATCAATCAGATTCTGATCCCGAAAGTGAAGCCGAAGATCGGGCTTTGCCTTTGCCTAGATTGGATAAGAGGCTTTCACTTGTGAAATCATTTAAAGCAGGGAATCAACCTCCGGATTTTGATCATACAAGGTGGTTGTTTGAGACAAAGGGTACTTATGGTTATGGCAACGCTCTGTGGCCAAAGAATGGTTATGGAGGCGGATCAGGAGAAGTCAACGGTTTTGAGCATCCCCCAGAGTTTGAAGAGAAAAGCAAGAGGCCTCTGACCAGAAAAGTTGCAGTTTCTACTGCAATACTCAGCCCCTACAGGTACTCCACTTGGAATTGCTGTCATTAACTTGTATTTTGCGTTGTGTTTCGAGTACTTTTAGACTGTCTCATTGTCCTCTCTGGATTTCTAACTTCTCTCGGTCTTACATACAACTTATAGAAAAGTTGTCTGCCTTTGCATGCTTAATTGAAAACAAGTAGAAGCATAATTATGCGGCCAAAAGCACGTAGTTAAAGGATTAATCCTGAAGAGTTCTGTCAATCAATATTGATATAGTTTTATTAATCCTGAAGAGTTCTGTCAATCAATATTGATCTAGTTTTCATTGATCCAGATGGGTTTTTGATTAATGTTTTGTTCATGAAATTTTTTAAAACTGCCTTGCAGATTACTCATTATGTTCCGTCTTGTCGCTCTTGGTCTATTTCTTACATGGAGAATTCGACACCCTAATCACAAAGCTATGTGGCTATGGGGAATGTCTGTAACTTGTGAGTTCTGGTTTGCCGTTTCGTGGATTCTCGATCAACTTCCTAAGCTCTGCCCAGTAAAGAGAGTGACAGACCTCTCTGTGCTAAAACAGCGTTTTGAATCCACGAATCTTCGGAACCCAAAAGGAAGATCAGACCTTCCTGGCATTGATGTTTTCGTTTCAACAGCAGACCCTGAGAAGGAACCGCCTCTTGTAACTGCAAACACTATACTCTCTATCCTTGCAGTTGATTACCCAGTGGAAAAGGTCGCTTGTTACTTATCAGATGATGGTGGCTCTCTTTTGACATTTGAAGCTCTAGCTGAGACGGCTAGCTTTGCAAGAATTTGGGTTCCCTTTTGCAAGAAACACAACATAGAACCAAGGAACCCTGAGACTTACTTCCAGAAACGTGATTTCCTTAAGAACAAAGTTAGACTTGATTTCGTTAGGGAAAGGAGAAGAGTTAAGAGAGAATATGATGAATTTAAGGTGAGAATTAACTCTTTACCTAACTCAATCAGGAGAAGATCAGATGCCTATAATGCCCACGAAGACATTCGTGCAAAGAAGAAACATATGGAAAGAGGGGGCAATCCATCAGAAGTTATCAAGGTACAGAAGGCTACTTGGATGTCAGATGGTTCACACTGGCCAGGGACATGGGAATCTGGAGAGCCAGAGCACACAAGAGGAGACCATGCTGCCATAATTCAGGTAAACTTTGCTTTGGAGTGCTTACAACTATATTGATATGGCTTGGAATTCAAATGATCTAACATTTGGCTTGCCTTTACAGGCTATGCTTGCTCCACCAAGTGGGGAACCTGTTTTTGGGGTTGAAGCAGATGGGGAGAACTTGATTGATACGACAGAAGTTGACATTAGATTGCCAATGCTGGTCTATGTATCCAGAGAGAAAAGGCCAAGCTATGATCACAATAAGAAAGCTGGAGCCATGAATTCTTTAGTCAGAACCAGTGCAATCATGTCAAACGGGCCGTTCATTCTGAATCTTGATTGTGATCACTACATTCACAACTCCTTGGCGTTGAGGGAGGGAATGTGCTTTATGCTTGATAGGGGTGGTGATAGGATCTGTTATGTTCAGTTTCCCCAAAGATTTGAAGGGATTGATCCAAATGATCGATATGCCAACCATAATACAGTGTTCTTTGATGTGGGCATGAGAGCTCTTGATGGATTACAAGGTCCAATGTATGTGGGAACAGGCTGCATTTTCCGGAGAACAGCTCTCTATGGATTTAGTCCTCCAAGAACTGCAGAACACCATGGATGGTTTGGTAGAAGGAAAATCAAGTTATTCTTGAGGAAACCCAAGAGAGAAAACAAGAAAGATGATGAGATGAGTGTACCTATGAATGGAATTACCGGTGATGACGATGACGATGATGCAGATATTGAGTCACTGCTTTTACCAAAAAGGTTTGGGAACTCTTCTTCCCTGGCTGCATCTATCCCAGATGCAGAGTACCAAGGAAGGCTACTTCAAGAATTTCAAGGACAGGGAAACGTAGGAAGGCCGGTAGGTTCTCTGGCAGGGCCAAGGAAGCCATTGGATGCTGCTACCGTCGCAGAGGCAATTAGTGTTATATCTTGCTTCTACGAGGACAGAACTGAATGGGGAAAAAGGGTAGGATGGATTTATGGTTCTGTGACTGAAGATGTGGTGACTGGTTACAGGATGCACAATAGAGGTTGGAGGTCTGTGTATTGTGTAACCAAAAGAGACGCATTCCGAGGGACAGCTCCAATCAATCTGACAGATAGACTCCATCAAGTCCTTCGATGGGCTACTGGCTCAGTTGAAATATTTTTCTCTAGGAACAACGCACTGTTTGCTTCTCGGAGAATGAAGTTCTTACAGAGGGTGGCATATTTCAACGTTGCCATGTACCCTTTCACATCATTTTTCCTCCTAGTCTACTGCACCCTGCCGGCTCTTTCGCTCTTCACCGGCCAGTTCATCGTCCAATCACTCAATGTGGCCTTCCTAGTGTTCTTGTTGGCCATCACAGTCACCTTATGCCTGCTTGCAATCCTAGAAATCAGGTGGTCAGGAATCACGCTGCATGATTGGTGGAGAAACGAACAGTTTTGGTTGATTGGTGGGACAAGTGCCCATCCTGCAGCAGTATTACAAGGCCTGTTAAAGGTTATAGCTGGAATCGACATTTCATTCACATTAACCTCTAAATCTGCTACACCTGAAGATGGAGAAGATGAGTTTGCTGATCTATACGTGGTGAAGTGGAGTTTCTTGATGGTCCCTCCAATCACAATAGTGATGTTGAATGTAATAGCCATTACAGTTGGTGTTGCAAGGACCATCTATAGCCCATTTCCAGAGTGGAGCAAGCTCCTTGGAGGAGTTTTCTTCAGCTTCTGGGTTTTGTCCCATCTCTATCCGTTCGCGAAGGGTTTGATGGGAAGGAGAGGAAGGGTACCAACCATTGTGTACGTATGGTCTGGATTGCTCTCCATCATTATTTCTTTGCTCTGGGTTTACATAAGTCCTCCTTCGGGAAGGCAAGATTATATGAGCTTTAAATTCCCATAATATTGAATAGCAGGGGATTGTTTCCTAGTAAATGAGCATGTAATGTAACAGGCCAGTAGAATTGAAGTTGCTCAACTTCATCTTAGTTTTATTTTCTAGTGTAGATTCCTCCGCTGTCTTTTATTTCAGGTGTTTCTGATGAAGTGATGAATGAAACTCGAGCACTTTCACACTTGCAAGCTGGTGATCTTCATTCATTAATGGCAACTTTTTGTGATTAAATTTGCTAATCGTAAATGCGCTTGTTGTGTGGGTCACGATCAAGAAAAGAGGTCATTTATGTCCTGTTACATAATCATTAGGGGGAGATCCGGAAGAGTTCCCCGGAGATGTGATGTAGTTAACAGATTCAACAGTGGAGCACACAGACCTATATATCAAGTACAATGTTAAGTACGGTTGGACCAAGGAGCAATTAATAGTCTCCTTTTCTCCTTGTGCCATAACCCAAAAGGGTTGTTTCTAGCTGTAAAGGCCTCTCTACAGCTAAAGTCTAAATGACTCTTTAACCAAGTTCCCTGTGTTCCTTTCTTCACATGCGACTGTGGGAGGCTGAGTTGTTTCCAGACATCACAAGGAACACGAAACAATATATCTTGTTAGGCGACAATCTCTGGAAATGCCCAATTCAACTCATTCTTTGTGTGACATAAGAACATTTTTATACGGAATAACAAAGCTCAAAAAAACCAATGGTCCCTAATGAGAACAGAAACAGAAGATTGTCGGCAGTCATGTCTCTACGTTATTAAATGGCAAAAGATAAATGAAGGTGTTCTTCAAAGCCATACCCTTAACAGGGGACCAGCCAACTGATCATGACGTTTTATTATGGGCCGTGGATTTGCCTACCTCTCACCTCTCAACCCTTGACGCTTCCCCTCCTCAAGAATCACCAACTCTATGCAATGCAATGACGTTGGGGACAATGTATTAGTTACGATTTAGAATTAAACAAAAACTCGATCTCACTCTGTAGACGAATGGGCCGGTTACCGAACCAATGCTGCGCAACTTTTTGCTTCCTTCTAGAACAAATATAATCACAGCAAATCATTAAAAGGTAAGTGTAATTATATTAATGTATGATTACAATGATTTGGGGGAAATTTTAGAGAGGAAAAGCTGTCAAGGTCAGATTGACTGATCAATATATGATTTTCACCACCCATCTATCTAAGCGTCTGTTTGCAAGTCCCAGTCAGCTTAAAACACAGCTGGCAAAAGATGAACAAGACAAGAAGGTCTAAACACCAATATTATATAAATTGGGTATGTTTTATTTATTATAAGTGTCGGTTTAGAGCTGATTCCATGAGAGTCGAAGCAAGTGGCCACGTGTGATGCCAGGGCAAAAGGAATTGGTCCCCCCATTCCCTACTTTGGCCACTTCCCACGCAACAATAAAATTTAATTCCAGTACTTTTGCTTTTATCTTATGTTGTGGAAAAGCATTTTGGATCATTCAAAATCTTTTTAATATCATACTAAACTAAAAATAAACACACAGGTGAGATGGCATGGCAAAGCCACTAAAGCGTGGAAAGGGAGGTTAGTTCACAAGTCTTTCACTGCTCACGAAGCATAACACTGAGGTCAACCTGTGCTCAAGATTTTTTAACCAAAAACGATTACACTATTCATTTTGTTTCTTTCTGAGCACTGTACAAAATGGATCTTCAACTCCTTCCACCTTTTGCTCATTGCACTCCACCATATACGACACGTCGTCATTCATTTCCTTCACTTCTTTTCAGCAGCTTTCGTTTGACAAGTATACTACTTTCCCCTATAAAATAGCATAGGGTGCCAAGTGCAATAAAAGGCTGGGGGAAAAGGAAAACTGTATATCCTGGTCCTAGTTAAGCAGGTTAATCCATTTGATTTACCCAAATGCCCTAACGGTTAGTGCTGGAAGGATAAATGCTGTGTACTACTATAATCTAGAATGACAGCAAATAATCTACGCAACTTAATGACATGAAATGGAAGGACCCATTTGGTCATTTTAAAATTGCTATTCGCTCCTCCTCCTCCCACATGAACCGTCCACCCGCCATTGAAGGATAAGTTTGCCCACTTCAGAACAGCTGCAACTCATTTGCCCATCCAGAAACGGAACTATTACATAAAAAAACTGAATTTCTGCTTTAAATGTTTTATTTTCCATGCACAGAGAATATCAAACAACTTAAATACAAATTCCATACTAAAATATAAAACCAAGAAAAAATGACTAAGAAGATCGTAATAAAACGTAGAAGAAGAAAAAGAAGTTTTAAGACGAGAAATAATGATGAAAAAAGTTTTAAAAAATGGAAAATGACAAAATTAAACAAAAGGCATAAAAAAATTTAATGTGTGGGAAAAAGCAGTCCCGGAGGAGAATTTACCGGTGCCGTACAACACCATCATTAACATACTGCTATCATTGCGAGTGTCCAAACAAGTCGTATGGCGCCCAAATTGCATCAAGCGGACACGGCCTTTTGGAGTCTAGCCTGAGCCACGGCTTGCCGCTACCGGACCAATGCAAAAGACTAGCCGGACCCGAGTGCAGGTCCCGACAGCTCCCATTCACATTATCACCACCTAACCCGTGTTGGTTCCACCTATGCTCGATCGGTGCCACGTGTCCCGCAAAAACCAAAAGGAACGGCGGTAATGAACCCAGCTCGTAGATCCTGTTACTCTTCTGGACCTCCATCCACCTCTCGATCCGTTTCGTATACCCGACCCGCCTCCATCTCACCAGATCTATCACCATAACCCCCGTGTTAAAATAACACGGCCTCCGCCCATCGAATATGCTCGAGAATCTTCTGTCCGACCAAAACCTCGGCGTGAAATATTTTGTGAAGTTGGCGTGACAGTACTCCGGAGCTCCGATTGTTCTCGAATTTAAGTCCGTATACCAAAGCTGTGTGATATCATCAACCACCACTAAATCGGAGTCCAAGTAAATGACCCTACCTACACAAGGCTCTAGCAGATCCGCCAAGTAATTCCTCGCGTAATTCAACGGTTGCTCTAGAGCTTGCCTGACAGAAGTTGAGATCAGATTCCGCACAATCTCCGGATCAAAGTAATACACCTTGAACTTCAACTGAGGGAAGGTAGCCCTCACTAATGACTCCATATTCGTCTCAGAAACCAAAAAGTGGAAGAAAATACTCTCCGGACACTTCGAATGCCGCAGAATGGAATGAACTGCAGCGATGGAGCCGCGGAGGTACTCGTAATCGAGAGTAATCGCGACGTGTACCAAAGAAGGATCGCAGACGCCGGTTATCCAACGATCGGAGAAGGCGCATTCATCGGCATTGTGGAAAACCGGCGCTTTTCGGAAGGAGTAATGGTCGGAGACAGCGGTTACCGGCAATCTATCGAGGTGAGAGGGTCGGATGGCTTCGGCGGGAGAAAAAGATTGAAGAGAAGGAGAGAGAATGATCATAATCATTGCGGCGGAGAAGAAACCGGAGAATCTCATAAGCCATAGCATCTTGACGCGGTGAATCCCTCTGCTCTTCCTCTTCTTTGATTTGAAATCGAATTGATCCAATGACAAGATTGAGCTCATAGGAAACCGAAGCAACGCTAGGCTTCCTTTGAGGTCCACCAGGGTTTCTAATAATTGTCACCAAACAACCCAAAAGGAGGAGGGAAAAAAAGGAGTAAAAGCCAAGTTGGAATCGATCTTTTGCTCCGGTTCAAAGTAGTTTTGCCGTGAGAACGAAGCCAACTTCCATGAGAGAGAGAATAGAAGAATCCATTACCCCAACCGGAGCTACCTTGAGCCGCCGTGTGTTCTACGCCCTCTCTATCTCTCTCTCGCTATCTCTCACAGCACACTTGGTAGTACAAACAATTACAAGAAGGTGACAGAAGCTGAACAAAGACACACTCATCCAAAGTAGAGACTCGTGAGAGATAGACTAATTATTTTTCTGTTTTAAATTTTTTTTAGCCATAGAAATACACCAACAGGCTATATTAAAAAGGGAATAAAAGTATTTCTTTGTTGAACATGTAACATGGGGAAATAAATATATTTTTATAATACAATTATATATGAATATTTAAAAGAAAAAGAAGGGGTTGAATGAGCTGGTCCTTTCCTTCCCTTACAAAACATATCGCTCATTCAATCCCTTACTCTGTATCACAATGACGATTGCGTCCCTGCACCATCCCGTACGTTCTCTTTTAAGTTTTAACTATTCCTACTTTTTACCTTTGTAATCTCTTTCTTTTTTGGCACGTAGTCATTTTACTCTTTTTGGTTTAGTTGTTGATTAATTTTTGTTGGCTTGGTATTGGTAGACCGTAGACCATATAAAATAAAAGGACAAGAGGGCCGATTACTTTTGTACACGTACAAGAGGAGATGTTACGAGTCCGGATATTCCGTTTAATATTATGATATTTTATTGTGACTAATAAATCTCAGCTATTTATTTATATGAGATTCGCATGGGACCTGTGTAGATCTCACAAAATAAATAGTTGAGATTCTATAAGATAAAATAAGACAATAAAATTAAACAAAAGATCTAATTTCGATTGTAATAGCTTTTGTTGCGACTATAATCCCAAGTTTTATCGAAGATCAATAGTAGATGTCTGGATTAAGCCCATGGGTTACCCCAAGCTTGTGTTATTTTGATTATTTTAACCAAAAATTTATCTCTCTCTCCC
>JANIHZ010000009.1:37481563-37492470 GCA_027478365.1 Erythroxylum rufum | reverse complement strand
AAATAAAATTTTAATTAATTTAAAATTTTTACAATTAAAACAATCTAACTAATTTAGTTATTATTATTGATTATTTAATAACTTTAGATTATAAATTTAATTATTATATTAGCATTTTATGCTTGAAGTTTCTATTGACCTTTTATATAAAAAATTAATTTCGATCATTAATAAATAAACATACAACTTTAAAGTATTATGAGAGTGGATCATGTTTTCTTGTATAACCATCCATAAGCTTTGATAATACTATTGAACTATTATTGATAAAAGATTATCATCATTTTGTAATTAAATTTGAATAATTTTTTTCCTTCTACAAAAAATAAAGTTTAGTAGTTATACGATTATAATATTATATGTAGGGATTATTATTATTACTATTATTAAATTATAAGGTGTATTATTATATTGATATTTTTATTTTTATTGGGTTTTATTAAAAATAATATCATTTCCATTCCTTAATAAATAAATATAAGGCTTTAAAATATCATGATAATGTAACATACTTTCGTATATAATCATCCATAAACTTTATTAATAACATTGAATAATTATTTGTTTGGATTATAATCTTTTTAAAATTAGAATTATAATTTGCTTGATTCATTGACTTTTTTTTAATATCAAAATTAGATAAATACAAAACTTTAAATGTTGCGAGAATATAATATGTTTGCAATATAACCTTCCACAAACTTCTTATACAATTTGTACTCGTATTTGTGCGGGGTTACCATACTTACAAATTTCAGTTTTAATTATGATATCGCTTTCTTAACATATAAAGTTGTTTTTCACGATAAATACATATGGAAGGCATATTGTTGTTCGAAATTGTGAACGCAATTATTGCCACAGCACCGACTTTCCTGGCAATGCACAGAAATAGCAAATACAAAGAGAGGATGTGTCAGAAAATGGTAATAGGCAATAATCAGAAAACTTCAGAGAGGAAGTGACATAATATCTGATATCTCAGTAGTATCTAAACCTTATTTTATTAAATTTTATTTATATAATTATATAAATGTAATTATATTAATCAATTTTAGCTTTATTTTTATTTATACATTTGTATAAATTTCATATAAATATGTGTGAAACATCGGTATCAGGTGCTCCGACCCAGTGATAATGTAGAGCTATGGCTAGAAGCGCGCCTTGTGGACTGAGCATGTCCCGTGATGTCATAGAGAAAGTGCAGGTGTACGGTGTTCCTGCAAATCACAGCTGTGCATTTATATGATTATACTTTGTGAAACGTGCTCCTCGGCGATCACATCCTTTTAACATTCCGTACGCTCCCTGCCCTGCTCCTTCCAGTCCACCCTGGACTCCACTTTCTGTGACTGTGGATCGGGCGAGCCCTTGTGGCCCGTTTTAACAACTTGGGTCGGAGCTTTATAGTTATAACCCAAGTGTGTAAGCGTCAGACAGGTTGTGTTTGTGTCTTAAAATTGGTAAATGCATGAGTTGCAACTTGCAACTAATTTTACTTGAATATTATCGAAAGTCCTAAGATTAATTTCACGTGTCATGCTATAAAGTTTTGGCGAAATAAAAAATAACAAGTTAACATCAAGCTGGATTCTTGAGGATTTTGGCTAAAGCTTTGTTGAAAGCAACATAAAGCTACTCTTCGGCTTACTGCCATGGTAGATGAAGGCTTAATTTTCTCACCAATGCCACTGAAAGGAAATTTTAATTTTAATGAACTAATTACATTTTCCCCATATAATATGCTTGATGTGATTCAAATAATATATTTCATTTGGATCATTTAGAAACAGTTTCTCTATTAGTTAAGGATAAGGTTGCATGCTAGTATTAAATCTCTTTGGATCCCGCGAAACAGCAAAATTCATATTAGATGTTGTTGTTGATACAAATTTGTGTTCACCGTGAACGAGAAATTTTATAGATTACATAATCAGTAATTTGTCTTAGATATATAATCAATATTTGATTAATCCAATACTTAATTTAATACACACTTAAAATGTTTGAAATTCTCTTATTACAAAGGAAAAAAAAACACAGATGACATTAAGCCGCATGTCCTTGATTTGTCTTAACAACTCCATCACGTACTTCTTTTCTAATTAGGTAAACTATCAGGAATTAATAGAAACGGTTGTTTGGTATCCGAGAAAGGGATAAGAGAAAGAAAAAGGACGTTTTGCAAATTCAAAATATGCTCATTAAACCAACTGGAGCGTACCTTTCATTGAACTCACATGATTAATGACCTTATGAGGTTGTCCCGATTACGGAACCCTATTAATGTTGCTCGTTGGCATTGCATTATTGTCTTTCACAACATAACAAAAAGGGGTCTGGAAATGATGTACATTGCATCACTTTATTTTTAAAAAAAGTCTTACAACTCCAAAACTACATCCAATAACAGCCCTGTTGTCTTAAAGCTTGTTCGTGTAAAAGAGGACAGGAAGAGAAGCACTCGATGGGCTATGGTCAGCACATGCACCAGCCAATATAGCCAGCAAAGCCATCTCACTAACTTAATACCATTATTAGTAACATAATTGGGAAAGCATATGTTCGATAACTGTTTAATTAAGCAGATAGAGTTTAATTGAGTTTTGCTCATATTCTTTTGGTTTTGTTTAGACAACACAATATTATAAAAAATAATTTTCATTTAATAATATATTTATTAATTCAATATTAAAAAGTCTTAAAAATATAAGAGTGTTTCACATCATCTTTAATGCATATGATATTTAGATGAATTAATGAAATCAACCTTAATTTGGGCGTAGGAGGATTTGAAGTACATATAGTTTATGTAGCCACAACTCCTCTAAAGGAGAAAGAATTGTCATCCGATTGAAGAACTCGGGAGTGATAAATAATTAGTTCCCTTTTTTCATTACTTCCTAATATGGATGTGAACTGGTGAATTTCTAAGTCGATGAATCCTCCTATAAAATAAAATATTCTGTCCCCTGTCACTGCCACTTCCATATTAAACAAACAAAGACTATTTTGATGGATGTGTGGAGAAGTTGTCCTTTACTAATCACTTAACTTGGAAAGTTTCAACTTTATGCAAAGAGAAGAGCTAATTAATTTGGTTCGTTGTCCCATCTGCCCTTTCAAGAGAAAAACAGGAAAGATTTGGTAAGTGATAATGTGAAGGAATGTAACTGAACAGTTAGATTAAACATCAATTCCAACAACTGAACCAACTGTTCACTACAAGAAAAATGAGTGTTTAGAGATGAAAATTATCAACAAAATGGGAAGATTTTTCATCGGCAAGCGAATTTGCCTACGGAAATTACCGACCGCATGAGTTGTTGGAGAAACGGTTGTCGGTAATTTTTAATGACGGAATAGAAATATTTTGTCGGTAATTTACCGACGAACATTTTTTTTCTGTTACTAAATAAGTCCTTCGGCAACTGTACCGACGGACAAAGTATTGAAAATCCATCAGACCATTTAGCGACGGTAAGTTATTTTCCGTTGGCAAATTTAGGGACAAATATTATATGTGTGACAATAAATTTAGCGACGGTCAAGTTATTGAAGTTCCGTCGGAAAAGTTGGCGGCTGTGAGTTTTTTGGTTGGTAATTATTTACCGACGGATATGATAATTTTGTCAATAAATGCACCAATATTTTTTTTTCCCAATTTTGATTAGTAATCTTATGATTGATATTTAATTTCTACAGTTATTTGGTGATAATATGTTGAATTTTTTTTCATTTAATTTATCTAAACTATAAGTTGAATGATAATATAAAGACAAATTATCTTAATTAATAATAAAAAATTATTATCTACAACAATAACTATGTAGTTCATACAAAATGACTTGAGAGTAGCAAAACTAAGTTATGCAATTGGTGAAGGCGGATGGTCTGCCTACTGCAATGAGGTGTTGTCCTTCCCCTTCAACTCATCCATCTCATTACGAAGATGGGCTATATACTTCATCGACTGTTACAACTGAGTTGCCAGCATCTATACTATGCTCTAAAGTTGAGCGACTCTTTCATTGGATGTCGATCGTCAATTAGATGAAGTTGTACTAAACGTGGAGGATTGCGAATAACATGTGTTCATAAATGAACCTAAGCTGAAAATTCTTCCACGACAGTCCCTACCACCCACTATATCAAGATATGCTTGACTCTCATCAACAATTTCAGAGTGTTGACGATGTCGTTGAATAACTTTTTGTATTTGGTCCTATTAGAAGGCAATGTTTATGTTAATAAGTGATAATTATTAAGAATTAATATTAAAGCATTAATTTCACATACATTTAGTTCTCTACATCGAGTATTGACGAAGGTCATATCATCATGATTCTTAGTATGGGTGCAAAAAGAGCTGAGACGATGTATGTTTCCTGCCCATAGACTTTTCCTCCATCATAATAAAATGTTAGAAATGAACTATAATTTTAAAAATTTGCGTCAGAGTTTCCTTTATTTTTATAATTTTTACCCGTTGTTTAACAAAGTAAGTAACTAAAAAATACAGCTATATATGGCACTAGACATTTACAACATTATCATTCTCCATAATACACATATATTTTTATTCCAAAATTCACACATCAAATTAAATTGAAATATATCAAAGTAAAAAATCAAAATATAAATTTAAAGTGTAGATACTAATTACAAGCTTTTCTGCATGTTCCTAGTGGAATCCTCCAGTGTGTACGAGAAGACTCTCTCCCCCTAATCCTTCACGTCTATTGGCAGAATTACACTATAAAATAGATATTGTCTCGAATGATGTTCAATACTGTTATCAATGACTCCATATTTCTTCATATATATTGAGGTCATAAACCAATCTTGTGTAGCACACCAAGAAAGTCTCTATAACGTGTACAAGCTCCCCTCTTCTATACTTTATAAATTATCGCGTCAAATTTGGAATCCCAAAATAATTCTTTCTGAAAAAAGAAGAAAAACATACTATAAGTACTTATAACCTACAATATTTATCTAATTAATGTATAAAATTAATTAGACAAAAATACAAAAGAATATATTTTTTGTGCCTCAAACTTTTAATAATAAAAATCCTTTGTCGCCTGAAAAACATTATTCCATATATAACCCTCAAGATCAATCTTCTTCTTAAACTTGGATGTCATGTTTCTTGAGCATGTTCCAGACGGGACCAACCTAATATATAAACAATTTTAGATCATTTTCAAATTAAAACCTATAACTTCAGTATAAACCTATGGTGTTATCATGCATGTATTTTCATTCACAGATTATTGACTATTATGATGCACATTCTTCCATCTACTCCCTTAGCACCAGGCTGAATGTCGCCTTCTTCATCTTCAACGTTTACCCCTGATATCTCTGTCGGTATAGGGGTGGTGGATGGTGTAGGGTTGTTGGATGGTATTACAAGGTTGTTGGATGGCGTAGCAATAAGTACAGAAGGTGATGCCTCATCTGGATGTGCAGTAGCTGGAGGTACAGTACCTGATTTTGTAGCAACTACAGCATGTGATGCTTCACTTGGAAAGTAACTGGTTTCAAATCGTGGTAACCTTAACCTTGGCTACATCATATCCTGTTTTCTCTTTGGTGACATACTTTTAACCTGAAATTTCCATTTTATTGAATATTCTAGTAATAGAACAATATAAATTGAATATATAACAACATATTGTTGATGGAATAATAGATTTATTCATATAATAATCTATTACAAACACAAATTAATCGCTATCATGATCACTTAATTGTAAATCAAAATCATCATCTTCTTTTTTTGAAGAATTAGAATCAAACTCAAGCTCCTCTTCAGATCTCTTGCCCTCCTCGTCCTCTCCAACAAAAATTTCAACCTATTCATTATTTGGATCATTCAAAGGTTCATTCTCGTCATATGTAACACATGCATTTATTTCATAAATATTTTCCTGAAACACTTCACTTTCAATTCTCTTATTTTCTCTTTTTCCATGTAATTCAAAAGCACCTCTAGGTTTTACTTTACAAACGGCCAACCAATCTGACTTATCTTGTCGTAAGCTAAAAAAATGAACATAATACACTTGGATCGCTTGCATTGCCAATACGAAAGGTTCAAATTATATAAATCTTCTTCGCTGGTTGATTTCAAATAGATCGTATTGGTTGTGTACTTTTGCATCAACATTAGGAGTTGCATAAAACCAGTCATGCTTAAATAACACACTCCACTTTATTGGTAATGCAAGGTACTGAATTTCAAGTACTTCAATAATTTTACTATAGTAATTCATTAATTCTCCTTGTATGCTAACCCCACTATTTAATGTTGTTATGCTATGACCATGGTATTCTCTATGAAATTTCTATCCATTAATGAAATACACCAGACACGATTTAATAGTTTGCAAAGGTCCTTTCATAAGATTACATATGAACTTATTTTCTATTGGATTTTCTGAGCATACAAAAAAATTATCGTATTTAAATAGTATAATGTCATTTGAACACTTTGATATGATAATTCAACTATTTCAATAATTGTAAGTGAAAACTTACATATTTCTCGAACCATCGAGAAAAGTGTCTTTCAACTTCTTTATTGATATCATCGTGTGTTTTCTTAGGCATTAGCTTGTGTAACCATTCCTCGTATAATCTAAAGGCATTATTATGTATTTTAGTTGTAAACTACATTAACTTCAAAATCCTAAAAAGTCAATTTGAAAATCAACTTCAACTTTCTACACTAAAGGTTAAACCTTTTGACAATTCAATAAAATGTAACTATGGGCAGCCTCTATTTCTTCCTCTGTTAACATTATTCTTGTTGATCATCCATATGTTCATCCAGGATATGTGAAAATGGATAAGTTACCATCAACATCCCTCGTTCCTAGCCCATCGTCATTACGAGAAACTTTTCTTTCTCTTGTTTACACATGCGGCTCAAAATAATTTGAACAAAATGTACTTACTTCTTCCACTAAATAAGCATTACATATTGAACCTTCAACTTTAGCCTTGTTTTTGACATTTTTCTTCAAGTGATGGAAATACCTACATTACAAATAGTTATTGATATACAATTCTGTGATTAAAACATGTTATAACTCCAATTTAAATATTTACTATAATCACCTCTCAAATGGATACATCTATCGATATTAAACTGGACTAGCAAGTTCAGCCTCGTGTACTAAATGCACGAGTAGATGCTCCATACAATCAAAGAAGCTTAAAGGAAAAATTCCTTCTAATTTGCACAAGATTACTAGAATTTTCCTTTATAGTTTTTCCATTTCAACGAACTTTATTTCAGGTGATGTTACGCTTTTGAAAAACAAACTTAATTCTGTTATAGCTTCCCAAACCTTATTCGGTAGCAACTCCCGAAATGCAATTGGAATTAGCCTTTACATAAACAAATGACAATCATGACTTTTCATCTCAAACAATTTGTACTTCCTCATGTCCACACACCTTGCCAAGTTTGAAACATATCCATTGAGAAACTTTAGACTTTTTAGCCATTCACATAAAATTTTCTTTTATTTTTTGTCCAAAGTGTAACATACTTTCGAATATTACTAGTGCGAAGATCTTTATCTAACTCATTCCTTTTACAAAAAATCTTCAAATTAGCTTGTGATTTTGCATTGTCCTTTGTCCTCCATTCAATGTACATTATGATACTAAACAAATTGTCAAAAATATTTTTTTTAATATACATCACATCTAGAATATGACGTATCAAATTAGTTTTCCAGTATTGCAAATCCCAAAAGAAGCTTCTTTTTCTTCAACTAAAGTTTTTACTAATGCTTATATTAACTTCATCAGCTTCAAGTTTTGTAGCTTTCAGCAACCCTAATTCATCAATCTCCTGCAATATCTCTTCACAAGCTTTGTGAGGGTGAAGAGGTGTTTGTATTATCTTATTCTTAATGAACTTATTTATTGTGTCTAAATGGATGATCTGGAGGAAAAAATTTCCTGTGGTTGTCAAACCAAGATTTTTTGGCCCAGTTTGGAAGATAAAACACATCAGAATCATTGTCACAATAAGGACAAGCTAATTTCCCTACTATGTTCCATTCAGATAACATAGCATACGCTGAAAATTTACTATTAGTTTGCTTCAAAGCTGCTCTCAACACAAAAAAATTTTAAGAGACACATCATATGTCTCCACACCATATTCCTAAAGATGATGTAATTTAGATACTAATAGTTGTAAGAATGCATCAATTTTATGTTTTGGATTTCTAAAGCTTGGCACAATCATTGTCAAAAACATATATGCCTCATTCATACATATCCATTGAGGTAAATTATAAAGAGTAATTATGATTGACTATGATAAATATTGTTGCTTGGATTGACTAAAAGGTTAGAATCCATCCGTCGACAATCCCAACCTAATATTTCAACTTTAAGTTACAAACTCATAATGGCTGTTATTGAAATGTTCCATGTCAATGCATCCGATGGATAGCTCATTATTGCATCTTCCTTTTCATGTTCAATATGTCATCTCATATGAGATGCAGTAACATCAAAGGCTATAGTCTTTGAAATCTCAAAGTTAGCGAGAAATAATACATTTGCTTCCAAGGTACTAATTTATGTTTCATAGTATGGTTTCTAAGTTTGAACCTAGATTGAACATAAAATTTGCACTCTTGTAATTCTACATCATCTCCCCAAAACAACATACAACTCAATTTGTAACAATCAAAATTTTCAACTGGCAAACCAAGACCCCTAATAAGTTTCTTCATATTGTAAGAATTATCAACCATTGTATGATCAGAAGGTAATGATTTAGTATACCAACCAAGAATTTTATCGAAACTTCAATCAAAGCCCTTTAGACTTTATGTTCAATATTCGAGCAATTGAAGACAATCGAGTCATCATCTCACAATTTGACCATAATTCTTGGTCAACTGATTGTAGCAAGTCAAAAAATTATTTTACATGTGGGTTTGGTTCTTCTTGAAGATTTTCTATATTTTCCTAAAAGGTATAACCGGTTGCATCATAAACCATTTGGATATAAGGATTTTTAGTTGCACCCACATTATTTGTTCTAAATCGAATCCCCATTCAAACTCATCCACATTTATTGATGAGTTTATTTCATTACCTCTTGAGGTGCTAAAAATCAATGGCTCCCCATGTTGTGTCTACTCAAAATAATTTGGAAAAAATCATTTTCTTAACAAATGGAGATTCACTTCATCAATAGGAAGAAAACAAATATGTTTGCACTTTTTACATAGACATATGATCTTTGGGTCATCCATATATGTAGGTTAAGAACATACATAGTGAATAAAAGCTTCAACTCCCTCAATAAACTCAGGATTAATAAAATCATCAGGTATTAATCATCTATACATCCAAGATCTAATAACATTATTCATTTCTGCAAACTGCTATTTAAAAAATTGAGAATTAATCACATTGAAGTTCAAGTAATCATGTTTGAATTAATCACCTACAAGTTGATTTAGTAAGTTTGAATTAAAAGAAACACTAAGTACGTGTCATTGTTACACTATATGAATCGAGAAAGCAAATTCTCGCTGTGAATCCTAGGCTCGTGAAAATTTTCACTTATAAGCTTCATGGGAATTGCATCATAAGTTTCCAGCCTATATACCATCCTAGGAGTTTATTATGCCTCAAATCATTGTAACTTTTCCGTAACTATACAATCGCACACTAAGTTCGAATTAAAAGAAACACTAAGGTACATGGCATTGTTACATCATATGAATTGAGAAAGCAAGTTCTCACTGTAACTCCTATGCTCGTGGAATTTTTCACCGATAAGCCTCATAGGAGCTGCATCATGAAATTCCAACCTATATACCATCCTAAGGGTTTATTATACCTCAAATCATTGTGAATTTTCTGTAACTATACAACATACTGCTTCTTTAATTTTTTTTATTCAAGTTCGTACATTGAGTTCGAATAAAAAGAAACACTAAGGTATGTGGCATTATTACACCATATGAATCGAGAAAGCAAGTTCTCGTTGTGACTCCTAGGCAATGGTACGAATTTTGTATCGTATCGTACCGGTCGGTATCCGGTACCGGTACTGGTAAAACGTACCATTCAAAAATTTCGGCCGGTACCGGTTGGTACCACAAATTTCGGGACCATTCCGGGATTAAAAAAAAAGCAGGGACTATTTTGCAAATAACTAAAATTTTACCCTAAAAAATCAGCCCCTCCCCGACTTCGTCTTCTCTGTTCTCTCCCTCTCACATCTCTCTTCGTCTTCTCTCCCTCTCAGATCGTCGTCGCTCCCTCACCGCCTGCCTCGCCGCTCGTCACCATCGCCGTGTCGTCCTTCTCTGCCTCCTCTTCTTCTCTGTCTTGGAGTTGTGGGGTGGCCATAGCGTCACCGTCTTCAACCTTCATCCACACCGCCTGAAGTCGTCGCTGCCTGCTGAGGTCCACCGTCCGGCGTCCACCGCACACCCTACCGTGAGCAGCAGCCTTCGCGGCCTTGTCCCTAGTCCTCCACGTGACGTCAACCCCAGCCGACCCGACATCGACCTAGATCGGTGAAGACCAAATGTATTGTTTAATTTTTTATGGCATTTTGACATTAATTGCTTCTGTCATTGTGTTAGTTGTTGGATGATGATAGATTTGTGATAAAAAATTGGATGATGATGGATTTGTGGTTGTTGGAAATTGCTTCTGTTGTTGTGTTGGATGATGAAGGATTTCAGTTGAAGTGAAGTTGTGTAAAAGGTGAAGGTGATTTCGGTTGAAGTTGAAGTTATTGAACCGATGAAGTGAAGTTGACATTTTGCATTTTGGTTTTTGGCATTTTGGATTTTGGAAGTTGATTTTGGATTTTGGCATTGAATTGATCCGAATGT
>JANIHZ010000009.1:37327323-37337998 GCA_027478365.1 Erythroxylum rufum | reverse complement strand
TTGTAAGATCACCTGCGAGGTAACCCGCCCTATATCCGAAGCTTCATCAAGAAAGGTGCGAAGGTTTCGCTCATACCACAGGTTATACACAACAACTGACAGGACAACACAAAAGGTCTAAAATTCACTAGTGGAGAACATTGAGCTTCACTACTAAAAATTTCCATAATTTTTCATGGCTTTAGGCTTAATTCTTTCTTATTTTCCAATTTTGTAATTTTTTTTGTTAATGTACTTAGATTAAAGTGGAATGTCTCTAATAGTTAAAGGAAAGACTACATACTACTGTACCTCTTTGGACTTTGTAGCTCAGCAGGATTTTTACTGGGATATTGTTGTTGTTATTGTTGTACTTGAACAAAATGGATTTTAATAATTGAAGAGTATACAATTTTCTTTCAAGAAAATTTGTGTTATGAAGTGATTGACTTGTATATCTTTATGAGATGATTTTATATCTCTTTCATTGCTTTCTTTCCCTCTATAATTGACTAAACTTCATCACTAAAGCTAGATGAAATTTGCAACAACATTCTTATCCATTTCATTCCATTTGACATCATCCATGAAGTCCATAGACTTTTAACTAATGGTTGTAAGGCAATTATCCGTGTTAATTTCTATTATAAGAAATTATTCTCGTTGAACTTTTCAATCTTAAATTTGGCTATAATTACTTCTACTCAAACTACTTTGAGTTAAGAAATATATTGTCCATTGTTTCATATAAACAAAAATTATATACATGAATAGTATCCCATACCTTCTAAGAATAAATAATATCTAACTTATTTTTTAATACAGAAGATCCACTTAATAGTGGTAAGCTCAGAGCATATGATGAATAGTATATATTATATATACCCTAATTATACTCTTATACTACTTATTAGGATGGTTGGGTGGATAGAGTAGTATCGTAGATGAAGTAAAATAGAAAGAAATATGACACAAAATAGTATTATAAGTAAAAAGAGGAGTTATAGTACAAATAGTCTTTAACAATAAATTACATAATAATTTGGAATTAAAAACCTTTTAAATTGGTATCGTGTTAAGCTCTACTCTTGAATATATTATACAAATAGTCTCTAACTATAAATTACATAATAGTTTGTAACTGAAAACCTTTTAAATTGGTGTCGTCGGAAGCTCTACTCTTGAATATTTGAATTTATTCTTAATACATAAAACAAGGAAAATGAAAGAATATTTACAAGTAAATTAATATGATAATAGTCACAAATTTCAATTGTTATAATTAGCATATATTTTAATGTTTATTTTTATATAATAAATTGTTTATTTTTATTTAGAGGTTTTATAAATAATATTTAAAATATTCATTGTAAATAATGTATAGATTCTTTTAAGAATTATCACCCTAAACCCAAAATGAGATGAAACTTTCCATAATTTTGGTGAATCTATGCTTTTTGCTTTCTTATTTTCCGAGTCACGTCCCATTTTGGAAGTTTGATCACATGGAGTAGGCTATAAAGAATAACAAAAGAGGACGCATAGCCTCCTTCTTAGCATGGATATAATATAGACCACACAGCTTAACGCCTAGCTTCAGAGTTTTTTTTTTTTTTTTTTTGGAGTTTTTTTTAAGAACTTAATTATGAGAAAGTATTTTTAATTTATTTATATTCAAACTAATTCTTACTTGAATTGGATAAATTTCTTACCAGAAATAAAATTTTGATCCCAAACTTTAAATAATGAAGGCAATTTAAAGCCGCTAATTCACATATGGCTACTAAAATCATTATTGGCATTTAATCTTTTTCCCATCCCATCATTAGCATTATCTTATAAAAAGGTTCCCAAAAAAAGCTGCGGTTGACCAAGTTATTTCCACAACGTTGCAAACAGTAATTGGCTTTGGACTTGTAAATCAAATGTCAGCCTCAGACTCGGAAGATCCAACCCAAGCGCACACCTCTGTGTTGCTTACGCAAGCTACCATACGTGACGTGGCAAGAGGGAATTTTCGTTTGACGTGATTGGACGAATTTCCGTTTTTTGTGTAATTGGAAATGTGGTATAGACTTGGGATGAGATCCTGTGCCCTTGCTCTCGTTTCTAGCTTGTGCCAGAGTATACCAAACTCTTGAAGGCTTTAAGACACGTTCTAGTACAACAATGATAAAAGTTTGTGTTGTCTGGAATTACCATAAAAGTTCATAACAGTTGTATAAACGAGCGATTCACAGCCTAAAATCTTAAAAATGGGAAAACTGAGCTTGGAGAGTAGGAATTTGGGAATAATACATCTGATTGATTCCCAATTCTGACGTGGCCTCACCCTCGAGAGTTTGCAGAAGCTAAAACAGGTTTTCTGTAAATCTTCAGGGAGTTGACGCAATTTCACATTGTATCACAGAAACGAACTTGCGTGTGATGAGCAGTTCTTTTAGTCAAGGCATATGGTATGTTGAAATTGAATCAATTAAGGGTAGGGCAGAGGGTGACATGTGAAAGGATCAAACAAGAAGTGTCATTTATTAAGGTCCAGCTTTGCAGTAACCAGGTGAGCAGAACAAGTGATATCCGTAGCATTTTGCTTGTTAAACAAGTTGTTGCGAGACGTAGTACTGCCACTGAGTGATCAGAGTGACCAACAGTAGAAAAGCATATACACACACGAGGGATCTGGGGCCTTTTTCTGGCTGTAATAAGATTAGTCAACATGGTGGAAAAGAAATAACTCAGCAGACTGACTACGTTGTCATCTCGTGGACTGTCATTGAATTTAATGTCCATCTTTACGTCCACGTGCTTGTGTCCCTCTTCTTCTTCAGTCCTTGTCCAAGATAAATTGGTGTCTCGGGTAAATTACTGATTTGTTTTCCACCGCTTATAATTTTCCGGTTGCGGGAACATCAAATGTCTAATGGAGGCTGATAACGAATCCATCATTTGGACGAACATAAGATTAGAAAGGAAATCAACTTTTCTGTGTGGTCTATTGTAGTTAACTTATCATTTTAACTTAAGTGTTCTATGCATCAAGACATGCTATTATGGTTGTTATGACATCTATGTAGACCAGGGTGAATGTCTTACAATTAAACAAGGGACAGTAGTTGATTCAGAGTACGACGAAGTCAGGAATAGTGAGCACGGAATGTTAAATTTGTACTGAATTGGCGACGATAAACAAGCATCATTATGGAATTATAACCGATTCATTGTACCTTATGTTCTTCTACAATATTCCGGAAGACTGTCATTTGAACAGCAAAAATGGATATTTTCATGAAGTTCTGCCTCTTAATAGAATTCCAAGGTTATCTTCAAAGCAAGTCTTAAACTCGCCTAGGAAAGATAAATACTCGGTGAAGGCAATATCTTTGATGGATATGGAACTGAAAGACAATGCTGCAGAGCAGATCCCTGGGAGCCGAAGTCATTACATTTCATGACCTTACGAAAGAAATCTACAACTTAGAATGCTAGCTAGTAAACTTTAGAAACTAGTCTATAAGCACCATATTAAATGAAACCTTGGATATGGCTTAGGCCTCCGTCGTCCACCAAGCTATTAATGAGGCTTTTGAATTGGAGAGAAAATGAATGACTAAATTCACCATGTCATTGGATAGCAGTACATGATAGATTAAAACTACGTATCTATTGAGCAAAAACATATTTTGGCAATACCATATTTGCCCATGAAGCCCACAAGGGAGGAAATCACTCTTATGTTCTTTTGTAGGTCTGTCTTCATTCTATTTATTGATATTTAAAATGGGTTTAGACATTAGTTGATCAATCTCAACCATGTTCTCTGGAATTCTGTTGATAAAGAAAATGATTGAGCCCAAAAGTACAAATTGAAAAGCCCAATTTTAAATCCTATATCATAATATATGTTTCTTCCCTCGTCTTCCAAGCACTATGCAGCACACGGTATGTGCAAAAAGCAAACCGACAGAAAAGGGGCATGATCAGGACTCTTCCGTACTTGTGGATATAAATGGGGTCGAAGCATTATCACAATGCTTGCAAAATAGAGGTCAAATGCAGGTGAAAACTGAAGCATATGAAGCTGTGAATAGAAGCAAGATGACCAAAGAGAATGTCACTTTTGTGGAGTACCCATCTGATGTTCCATTGTTTGTCGATGGCATCGTTTCTCCTGTAAAGATGTGCATAAAAAAATGAACTAGCTGTGATAAGCCTGAAATTTAAAGTTTGATTTGCAGAACACAATGAAATCTGTCATGCGGAGCGATTATCATATTGGTACGGCTAGACTGTGCAATAGCCACCGCCCAGAAACTAGCTAGCAGCCATAAGACAAGTAGGTGTTCCATTTTGTTAGTTGCCGTTGGGAGTTCTATTTCATCCGTCAGAATTCTTGGAAGTAGTAAAACACTGTTAGCGAAGTGTAAGATACAAACAACTCTGTTGTTTTCAGTTTCTTTTTCTATTATCTGAGACTCAAGAGGGCTGTGCTTATAATGGAAATTGTGGCCTAATGTATTGGCAGCTGGCTAATATGGTTTACCAACTTTGCCTACAGTATAACAGAATCTTTGGTGACCAAACGGGTTGTTTATTTAACAAAAGAGTTTACTTATACTTTACCAAAAGCCATCTTGAAGACGAGACATGAAGACAAGCCATCTCTAAGTATCCTTCAACATCAACGACAAATGATAGTTTCGTCGCCTTTAAGTTGTAGTAGCGTCCAACCATAGATCCCTGTGCACATAAATGGTTTATAAACAAACACTTTCTACGATTTATTTATCAGTTTATTGGAAGAAGAGGGCGAGTGTGTGTATATATATATGTGTACCTTGGTGATGTTAGCGAAGGAGATTGCAAGGTCAAGGTCTGGAAGCTGCTTGCAATCATCAGGAGTGACGTCAAAGAGCTAACCATAGTTGTTGCCTGCGGTTGGGCACTTGCAGAAAAGATTAAATGCATCGCTTGATTCACCTCCAAAAGTCAGTCTGTTCCTTGGAGGCTTTGATGATCACTAGTTGTTGTTGCCTTAAAATCCTCTCTAACCTCCCCCTGTTGCTCTGACCAGAAGTAAAAAAAAGCAGATCAACATAGATTCAATAATCTGTTGTATGAATGTTGATTAACCGATTCACATTTGCAGTTGGGAATGGACCTTTGCAGAAGCCTCGAGCAGCTTGGAGCTCAATACTCTGTAAAAGGACTCTGGATATTCATGACCTGGCCCATGGAACGCCAGCATCACAAAAGCGTATCAAATTATTCTTTTGGTTCAATTTTGTAGAACTGACAGTCTCATCAAGTAATCTTAAAAAAGATGTGGTTCTTAATCAAGAAATTGGGAACGTATATACCTCAGCCTCGGGAGGAATATTGGCTTGACTGAGGAACTTGATAATGTAAAGTTTCTCATTTGATTTCAAGTGCCTACAGGATACCAGAAAATATCTCCATGTTCAACGTTAAACCTCTCTCTTCTTCCATAGTGATATTTCCTCATCCTACAATCCACCAAGTGACTGAATATCCTCAACCATGTAACAGCAGCAATGAAGGATGTATATGACCGGAAAAAGAAAACATACCAATATGAAAAAGAGAACACTGTAAGCATCCCAGTGACTAGAGGCCATAAATGTTAGTATTAGCTTCCAGAAACCCCACACGAAAATTCTCAATTCTGTGAGAATCTTGGATTTCTTGGTCAACTTTTGGAAAACATCAATTTTCATGTGCAACTCCAAACCTTCATCCAGAAGGAAAGCAAGCTAATCGTGAGCTACTAGAGAAGCATATGAAACTGAAAGACAGAATGTTGCAGATCCTTGGATGCAAATCAATCCATTTCACGACCTTATGATTCATGAAAGACATCTACAACATATTATCATATATAGTAAACTTTAGAACTATTCTATAAGCTCCAGATTTAAATAAATGAAACCGTGGATATGGTTTGCCATCCTAACAAGGCCTTAATCGTCCACCAAGCTATCAATGAGGCTTTTGAACCAAACAGAAAATGAATGACAAAATTAATCATGTCCTTTGTTGGCAGCACATCATAGTTTAAAACTATCTATCTATTGAAGCAAAAGCATATCTCTGGCAATACCATACTTGCCCGTGAAGCCCACAAGGGGAGGAAATCATAGCTCATGTTCTCAGGGAATGCTCTTTGTATGACAAGTTTGGTCCGTCTTCATTCTCTTTATTGATGTTATATTAGTTTGACCCATCTCAACCATTTTCTTTGCAACCCTGTTGATAAATATAATGATAGAGCCTAAAACTACAAACTGGAATTCCTAATTTCCAATCCTATATCATAACATATGTTTCTTCCCTCCTCTTCCAAGCACTATGCATTGAAAAATTCCACTTCTGGAAGGCGTCAAAGAAGACAATATCTTTTGCAATATAATAATCTTCTCCATAAAATTTTTACAGCTGCCTCAGTTCAATCCTAGCCATTTTTTAAAGTTTAATGCTGCTTCTCTCCTCTTGAACTGGGCCTCTGTTTGGAAAGAAGGAGCTTTTCCCTTGTACAATGTCCTATGGTACTTCAGGAAGAGCATCCGATACTTATACTTGTCAATGAACATCTTCTCTTTCTCCATCATATCCACAACTTCATTTGCTCGAACGAAATAGCCCCCCCTGACAAATGAATATAGTAGAGAATCCAGGAGTTCCTGGTCAAACTTCATTGCAGTTACTGAAGCAAGTGACTTCATTTCACCCCAGAGCTCTGTTACTTCCACATATTTTCCACCAATGGCAGCATAACCTGTTACCATAGAATGAAAAGTTTGAGCATTTGGAACATGTCCCAGACTCCTCATCTTCTTCAAAGCCTTCTCAGCATCTTGCATCAATCTCTTTTTGCTGAAAAAATGAATTACATTATTCCAATCATGAACTCCAGAATCTAAAGTCTGCCCTTCCTTGATTTCGCGCAAAAGCTTAGCCATCAACCCTGATTCACCACCCTCTGCACATCCTTTAACCAATTTCTCAAACTCCAGATGGCCACCTCTCGGAAGTTTGGCATCTTTCATCTCTTTAAATAGTTGGAGAGCTCCACGAGTGTCCTGCTGAAGCACTCGGGACTCCATCAATGTCTCATAACAGCTAGAGTCTAGTTGAACTCCTGCTCTACGTGCATCTCGGAGAAGAGAAGCTATCCCTCCTGGCTGATTTGCTGTACAGTATGCTTTTAAGAGGGAGCTATATACAGCAGAACAAGTTCTAACCCCAGCCAAACGCATTTCGTCCAGGATATCATGTGCCTGATCTAGCCATCCAAGTGAAATGCAAGAATTGATGACCTGAACCAAGGTGGACTCATCATTAGAAGTTGGGGAATCTTCTCTCTCTACCTTGATAAGTAATGCAGTCAATTCCTTGATCTTGCCAGCTTCTAGAAATGATTTTATCAAATTTATATATATCTTTTCAGTAGGCAGCAGAATTCCATGCTCAGTTGTAACGAGTTCAACTTGAACCTGTAACCTCTCTAATAAGGTATCAAGCAATTCCTTTGCCTCGGTTTCAAGCTTCAAGAACTTCCGGTCCATAAGAAACTCTTCAAAAGATATCACATCTTGGTTTGATCTGTCATTTTGTACATCATCCAATTTTCTGTGGTTTAAGCTTTCCTCAGAAACAAGTACAGTTGAAGACCTATTATCCATTTGGAACACAAGGCTAGCTGTAGCAAGGGAATTTTGTGCTTCCTTTGCCTTCCCAAGCATTTTCAAAACCATTTTGGAAGCAGAATCGAGATCCCCAAATTTCAAATGACACATTATTACACTATTATAGTACTGCCGGAACTGATTATCACTTAAATTAGGAGCTTCATCTATGTGTCTCTGGAGTTTCATCAGCTCCTCTCTACGCCCATTACTTTCATATATATAAGCCATTGTAATCAAAAGACTCGTGTTGACTTTAACACCAATGCGAGGCATCATATCAAGTAGCATCTCTGCTTTTCTTGTTGTACCAAACAAAAGACAGCCAGCTAAAGCTATATTCACTGCAATAGTATTAGGCCTCATAGCAATTAAAGATGCATTACTCTTTTTACGAGGGTCTACTCTGCCATCTTGGAACAGATAACCTATCTCAAGTATCAACTCAGATGCAAGATAAGCTCCAGGGCCAGTTGATGACATGTTTCCCAAGATTGCTGACCAAGCAGCTACAGGGGGATACTCTTCCATTTCTATCAACTTTCTCAGAACGGTCGATGCTGGAACAGGTAAACCAGATTTAGCGAGACAGAGAGAGAGATAAATAAGAGGTTCTTTCCCTAACAAGTTATGTTTACTTTCTTCGATAGCCTGCTCGACCAAACCAAAGGCCCTATCAAGCAACCTAACATCACGGCTTTCTGCAAAACTTGTTAAAAGCTTATTAACGACAGATTTTCGAGGGAACCCTTCCATCTGCATGTGCTGTTCAAGCAACTTCAACACATCATTATATCTACGTTCATCAATTGCATTTTCCATTTCGAGACTTAGCTTGGCCGGGTCTTGAGCCTGAACTAAAACTGTGCCAGTCATAGTTGATAATGAATGTGCTTGCTGACTCAATCCATCCAGTATTACCGATACAATAGCTGGCATGTTTAAGTTGGTAAAAGGGGATCGGGCAAACTCATTGAAGTACCTATGACAGCAAGAAGCTTGCTCATGACGCCTGTACACCTTCTGGGTATTGTGTACAGTATTAGCCAAAACGGAACACAAGCATGGAAAGACAAGGGCATTAGTCGTGTGCTTCAATCTCCTCATGACCAGCATGCTGTCTTTCTCCTAATCAACCAAAACTTATCAACCCTGTATAAACAAAAGATCAAAACTGAAGAATCTATGATTTATGCACACGAGTGCAAATACAACAAGCCTTTGTGAGTAATTGGAAATCTTAAAGTTAAGAGAAGGCATAAAATAGCTTCACTTCTGCGCATCATTTTTTGGAAATAACCAAAATCATTTCTCAGATATCTAAAGCTGCTTCAAATGGGTGCAAAGAATCTATTTTGGCACAAGCATATAAGAATTACTTTGTTCTCGTAAATGGAGAGATGACTTCAAAAGTTGTTCATCTTTTCAGATAACTACATAAGGCTTAGAATTGTTTCTACCTAAACAATGAAGTAAAGCAACTAAATCTTATATATTGTTATTTGTCCACAACTTTCTAAACAACCAAGAGGATCAATCCCAATACTTGGACAATTTTTGGATGCTTCTACACACATCTTCCAAGTATTTGGATTGCCTCTCGGTATAGAAAGGTAAGGACAAATAACGGCATAGAAGATTTAGTTGCTTTATTTCACAACCTTTGTAGTCATTTTAAGAGATGAACTCCTTGTAGACACTAGCATCTCCTCGCCACTCATGAAAACTATTATGCGCACAAACCCGACTGTGGAAGTCCTGCCTTGTAATGACAAGTTTGCCAAAGGAATCATGAACCAAAGACGTGGCTGGAGGGAGAGGAGTTGAAGCAGTCAAAGAATTCCAGCTGTGTTTTCAGTTATTTCCTTTTGTTTTGTTCCATTTTAGTTAATTACTCAGCATGTAGTGTAGTGGCTCCTGGTTTGTAGGAAGCCGTTGTTTTCCTTTGTGTACTTAAGCTGGAATTTAGAATGGAAGTAGGATCTGAAAATTGTCAACATCCAAATTCTGTTATTAAGAGATCGAAAGGCTCTCTCATTTAACGAGCCTTTATTTTCTTTACAATTCACCATAGGCCCCAAAGGCAGGAAGTCTAGGAAACATTGGCCGCTTCATACTTCGCTGGTTGATTTTACCATCAGTCCTCCTATAACTAGATCCCAAACAAGGGACCATAATAATTTGGTATCAGAGCGGGAAGTTACGAGGGACTCATCTAATAGCTTACAAATGCAACTTGAGACTTTCATGAAAATGTATCAGGAAGATTGTCAAAGAGACCGATTGGAGCGTGAGCAGCTCTCCGCTCGTATTGAAGAGCTCTCAAGGGACTTGGCTGCCACTCGAGTAGAAGGGCAACAATGTGAGACAGGGAGTGTTAACCGCAGGCAACAAAACCCAGGTCAAGAACCTAACCAAGTCGAAGCTAGAATGCAAGCCCCGCAATATGGGTGACTCAAATTTTCCATTTATGATGGTAAACACGACCCGCTAGCCTGGTTAAGCCGTTGCGAACACTACTTTCGACACCAAAGAATTCCAAAGGAGGAGAAGGTGGAGATTGCCTCTTACCATCTTGATGGGGATGCACAAGTACGATTTCTGAAACTAGATAGAGATCGACTGGGGGTTACTTAGGAGGAATTCAAACAACACTGTCACCTTCGATTTGGACCCATTATTTAAAGCAATAAATTGGGGGAGCTTGCTAAGCTGCGTCAGTTAGGTATGGTCAATAGTGGATCCGACGATAGTAGAATGACGATGGGCGGCGGTTTCTTGAAATTTGATAGAGTTGAATAAGAATCCTCCTCCAAACCTAAAGCTCTGATACCAAATTGACACGTCCTACGGAAAGATTACAACGATGTGAGATAATTAGAATTTTACGAACAAGAAAGTAAAGGATAAGCAAGATTTGATTTCTACGACACCTCTCGGAAACTTGTCCCGAGCAATCCCGATGATCAAAATTAAACCAAGAAACGAACAAT
>JANIHZ010000009.1:37253679-37266791 GCA_027478365.1 Erythroxylum rufum | reverse complement strand
TTCATGTAGTACTTTTGTACTAGGTTTTGTTAACGTACATGTATTTAAGGTTGAAAGATACAATGTAGACTTTTGATATTGAGAAATGAAATGAGGAAAAGTTGGTTTTAAAAATATTGTGATTTTCTTATGATGCTTTATAAGTGATTTTAATACCATGTCATGTGAGGTGAGTGTAGTGGTTGAGCGTAGCTCACCCTTAGCGTAGGTTATGTACCGGAATGACCTCCGGGCATCCCGGTGTGTACCCTGCGATAAGGGGGCGCTACACCTCAAGTTAAAGAATCACTTATACGATCATCATAATGAGAATTTCATAGACATACAAGTAATGTTTCAAATGAATTTCTCATATCAGGTCTGTTCAGTGAACTTGTTCTCTAGTAAGTACCCACACGTTTGTTTAAGTATTTTTATACTTTAGCCTATGAGATCAACTACTTCCTTCATATGGAAAAACAAAACATGTGCTAGTCTTTTTATGTTCTATTAATGTCCAATTTTAATAGAATAATGACTAGGAACATTTAGGAATAATACATAAATGCAATATGAATCTCATAATTACAATCTTATTATAATATCATTTGCAATGTACAATTATTCCATAAACTTTATCATATACATCTAAACATCTACAAGATGAAGAATGCCTTTAAATAATTTGTCCCTAAACTACAACTAAAGCGATTGGCTGTAGGGCATAAATCAACAAATTTTACATTTATAATGAATCCATCTAGTTGTTGGTTTTTCTGTCAAGAATCACGTCTGTGTGGGTTAAAGGGTATCGTGAGTAATCCACATATTGTATATACGTGACTCCTTCATTTTTTCGGGATTCGGTGTGACCATTATGGGCAGTTGTTGCTGCTGATTTTTGTGCGAAAACTTTAACAACTGCTGTGTGAAAACTCCAAAAGTTTTCATATGGTTATAACTTCATTGTGTGCAACGTTTCAGTGAAGAAACATTTGTTTTTTATTGGTGATTTTTCTTCTGTTGTGTGTGGGATGCTCCAGTGACGAATTGGAGGTTTATGGAAGATTTCTTGGTGGACAACTTCTTAATCTTTCATTGACGAAGCTACATTATTAGGGTTTTATTTCTCAAGTGTTTTCGCTTATGTTGAATTTTGTTTAATCACTTAAGTTATTTATTTTGTTTCGTTATCATTAAATATTTTTTAGAAAATCCTCTATTGAGTTAGTACGAGGCGGTCGTACTATTGGGTGTGAAATTCTTTCACCGGTTATGAGGTCAAGGGATAGTGTCAAGGGTTGAATGGTGTTAGTTCAGTAAAGCCTTGTATAAAACTATTGTCGTTAGTGAAAGAATTAAGCTAGGTGAGGGCCCCATAGACTTAGCAAGGTGTGTTAAGCTACGTTACCAAATTTTGGTGTTGATTTATATTTGTGTGTTTAGTTTTTTGTTTTTGATTGTGCTAGAAATGACTGCATTAAATCAAAGATTTTGCTAAACTACTAAATCTTTTAGATTTTTCATTTGGTATCAGAGCAGGTCATCGAATCAGAACTTGGTACATCAAGTCAGTGCAGATCCTTGTTTCACAATTATGGCTATAAAAGAAGAGGTATCAATCATCAGGCCACCATTGTTAGATGGTTCAAATTATCCTACGTGGAAATCATGAATGAGAGTATTCATTCAGGCACAAGGTATAAAAGCATGGAACTCGATTTTAAATGGCTGGACACATCCAATGACGACTGATGAAAAGGGAGAAGTAGTGCTTAAAGATGCATCTGAGTAGACAAGGGCTGAAAAAGAGAGGAGCACTTGGAAATTCTCAAGCCCTGCACGCCATCTTCAGTGCAGTTGATGAAGGTTGCTTTGCTATGATATCAACTTGTGAATCGACGAAAAAAGCGTGGGATACTTTGTAGACTATACATGAAGGATCAAAATTTTTGATAGCCTCAAAACTTCAGATGTTGGCTGTGAGATTTGAAGAGCTAAAGATGGATGAGAGTGAAACCATTAGAGACTTCCATGAGAGACTGCGTGACTTAGCAAACCAACCATATCAACTTGGGAAGAAGTACTCTAACCTGAAACTGATTAAGAAGACATTGAGATCGTTACCTCCGAGGTTCATACCAAAAATTGTAAGCATCAAAGAAGCCCATGATATCACTAAATTATCTTTGGATAAGATAATTGTGATTCTTACCAAATTTGAGATGAATTTGTTAAGGGGAAATTGAGAGAATAACAAAGGATTAGCATTGCAAGTCGAGATTGGTAAAGCCGTGAATGAATTTGAAGATGAATCCGATGAGAACGAGGATATGAAGTTATTGACAAGAAATTTCAATAAGTAGTTAAAGAAAGTGAAGAAGGATAGATCTGATTTTAGGCAAAACAGTGGGAGCTCATCAAATAGTAATTTCAAGCAACAAGGGAAAACTCAAAAGGGTGAAAGAAAAGTGAAGAAATTCATTTTCATAAGTGTTAAGGCTTTAGACATGTGCAAGCGGAATGTGCTAACACCTTAAAGAAGAGAAAAGGGAAATCCTATACTAGCAATTGGAGTGAGAATGAATTCGAAAGTGAATATGGCAGTGAATAAGAAGTTGTGAATAATGCTATGTTAGTTACTTTATACAGCAAAAGTCCAATTGCTTGTTTAACAACAACCAAGAAGGAAGTAACCAATGACAACAATGTGAGTAAATTAGAAAATTCCAGAAAAATGCAGACGAATCAACTCAAAGCTCAATCTCAAATTATGATAGTGGTGATAGTACTTTAGATGATAACAAGGAAGATATTTATGAAGCCTATGAGTTAATGTATGTTAAATGTGTCTAAATATGTAAGAAAAATGAGAAGTTGAATGAAGAAAACTCTACCATGAAGAACAACATTCAAGACCTTGACAAAAAAGTTGTTATCCACAATAGATGAGCTTAATGAAACAAAGTTGAAGTTGGTCAGTTCAGAAAAGGGAATAAGAATGTTAAATGGAGGTACCGAAAAGCTAAAAAAGTTGTTGGAAATTGGTAAGACTAAAGGAGACCTTTAAGGCATTGGTTATAAAGGTGAATATTCTAAGTTGAATGGTGAGAAAATTGGTGCGACCAGATCTGTTCAAGGAGAAATCTCAAAGAAAAATTGGAGGTTCATACCTACATGTCACTTTTGTGGAGTAATTGGGCACATAAGACCGAAATGTTACAACTTGTTACTAATGATGTTTCAAAGGAGTCAAAACCAAAAATCTAAAGACTCTCTATTAAATTTCTAGCAACAACTTATGTTACCAAAACATAGTTGGGTTAGAAAGGGTCAATTACAAGCAAAAAGACGTAGTGAAAGGAAAACAAAAAATTGTCCAGATTCACAGTTAGTCGCTACTTTTAAAGAAACTATTCAGACTAAGGATAAGGTGACGAGGAATAAGCCCAGGTTTGAATTTCTTCGAGGGGCACAAGGACTGTGTGCTTTACATTTTTAAAGTATAGTTTGATGTTGTTTCTTAAAAATAAAAAGGCTTGAAGGAGTTAACATCTAGACTTTTTCAAGTTTTATTCTGGTTTCTCTTTATATTGTAGGTTGTTTGAGTTTAGGCAATATGTGTTCGTATGGTTTATATGAGGAGGAGATTGGTTAAGTTTTATTTTAGGATAACTTAATAGAATTATTTTTATTTTAATAAATTATTTATATATTAAATAATCATTTAAAAATTTTGAAAAATATAACTTATAGTTTAAGCTTAAATTTAAAACTTTTGTAACATATCAAGTTTAAATTTGAAAACAATGACTACTTTATTGCTTTAGCTTGCAATATGTTTGCAATATTCTTCTTCTTACTCTAGTAGCTCACATTTCAGCCTAGTGATAGACTTAAGAAGTTGGTGGTGACTTTTCAAATATTCTAGATACTTTATTTTTGTTTTTTGTTTTTATCATTTCAATGTTATAATTCATATAAGATATTTTTCATAATTAATTACACACACTTTCTTAAACTTTTTAGATTAATTTCGTATGAGCACACCTTTCTAAACTTTCTAGATTAATTTTTTCACAATTTCCAATCCTTTCTATACTAATTTTCCACAAAAACCATTATTAGTCTGTAATTCACTACAAGAAAAGCAGAATTAGCGATGAAAAATTACCGACGGAAAAGAAACCGTTGCAAATTACCGACGGATATCATATTTCCATCCAAATAAATTGTCGGGAAAAATTTCGTTTAGCGACGGTAGTAATATTCGTCGCTAAATACGGAGGGAAATCTATTTGCCACGGAATTTAGCGATGGTATTAAATGCTCGTCGGTAAATAAGGCGGGAATTATTGACAGAATAATAAAGTTTTGAGTTTACCGATAGAAAATTTATGTCTGTAAATTTGCAAGAAAAACGTCACCGTCTGCATCGGCTTTAGCGTTTCCAAGTTAAAGAAAATGACGTCATTTGGTTTAACACCAAACGACGTCTTCTTCCTCCCTGCTGCATCTTCTGCTCCGGCAATCTCTCTCCTCCCATTTTTCTGTCGTCAGTGTTATTGTCATTTCGTGTTGCGTCTTCTGCTCATCCTCTTCTCCGACCATTGTAGTATTTTTGTGGAGGTATGCATGTCACAATGGTATTTTGTGATTATTTGATTTGTTTGGGCATTTGATTTGTTTCGTTTGATTTGGTATTTTGTGATTGGAAAAAAACATTTAAGGTAGAAATGTTAGTAATAGAAGGGACAAGACGTGAATTTGGTTGTGATGTTGGAAAGAATTGTTGATACATATAAGGTGTTTGATGAAATGTTTGCTCTTTGAAAAAATGTATTTGTGTGACTATTTGAGTTCTATCTATTTTGTTGAATTGTTCCTTAACTAGATAATTGTTTCTTCAATGTCTAGCTTGGGTTTGTAACTAGAGAGATTGTCCCATATATAAAAGAAGCTTCTTAAGTTGAATATGAACCATATACAAGCATCACTTTGAATGATAGCTCTTACATTAACTATTTTTTCTATACTTGCCATTAATGTTTGAAAATTTAGTAGTTATAGACAGGACTATGGCAGTGCCAATTGTACTACCAAAATGAATATTTTTACCATTTCCTACTTTTCTCTTTAGGTCATTACATACATTGTCTTTTAGATATAGAATTTTTTTTAGAGTCTTAGAGTTGTTGGTTTTGGTTTTAAATTTCCATATATTGTTACCTTTTAGAAATTGAGTGTGAGTCCATTAAATCTACTATGATTTTTTTAATGTAAAAAGTTTCAATATTCTCTCAAATACGATGCAATATACTCATAGTTTTGATTGAAATTACACTTAGCCCTCTTTGGTACCTGAAGCATCATTTATCAGTACATTTAATATTGGTACCTGAAGCATCATTCTTCTCACAGCTCCAAATGAAATTCCTGAGCATTCTTTCAATAGCATTTATATGATTAAAGAGAGAAAAATATGAGAACTCTACTAGATAAGTGGATATTCAACCCAAAGACTATGCAGTCTCTTTATAAAGAATAAAAAACTACTATTTTAGTGGCTAACCCTTTTGTGGATTGATTCAAAAGAGGGGTAGACAATCTTTAAAATGGATATTGGTTATTGTTATTGGGATGGCAAGGTACTATCAAGGAAGTTCTAGGTGTTTCAATTCTGATAATAATGAAAGTTCTTTAGTTATATTTGTAATGCCAATACAAATAAAAAAGCTATTTTTGTTATGCTTAGTTAATAGACATGCAATTTGTTGAATTTTATACATGGAGGTCTAAAGCATATTGATTATGTATTGGATTTATAAAGCAAGAAAAGATCATCTACAAAAAACAATCTCAATAGATAAAGTATTTTTCCTTTATAATGATAATTAAACTTCCATTCCTATTCAATGTTCTTATCCATTACTCGATTGAGAGCTTCAATACATATAGTAGAGATATGGGAGAGGATGATGCCTTTGACTTTAGTAAAGAGTTGGGTCAGTTCTTTATTGACCAAAACACTAAAAGATATTGTTAAGATATATTGTTATAACCATGTAATGAAAGAAGAGGGAAGTCCAAAAGCTGTTAAGATGTTAAAGATGAAGCTCCTAACTAAGTAAATCAAAAGTTATAGAAAAATATATTTTCAAAGTACAACTTTTGATATATTTCTTCTTATGTTAATTCTTGAAATTCCTAAGTTAATAAGATATTGTCCCCTATATTGTGATAGCTAAGGGGTAAACAATTGTCAAAACAATTGAAGAAGAAATGTCTGATAGCTAAGGGGCAAACAATTGTCAAAACTATTGAAGAAATGAACTAATCGGTATATTAACTTACCACTAGATTATGTAGACTTTTTGAGTGAAGACAAGCATAGTTGATGTCCTTCATTATAGCACTCATTCATCTATCCTTCTCTTATCTTCTATGTTTCAATTAGTCAATTCTTTAATATTTACCACCTTTAAATCAATATTGCTCACCATTGATCCTGACATTTTTTTTATATGATTGTTTTAATATATCCCACTTTCTAAACTGTGAACAATTTTTGCTTGGTTGTAGGAACTCGTTTGTTGGCAGTACGTCTATTTGGAAGGAGATTGAAGAGAAGCTTTAGCAGGTATTCAAATGCCATTCATTTCCTTTTATTTTTGACAATGTCAATATTGATTTCCCATACATTTTAATCAAATTTTTATTAATTTCTATATTTTGCATTCTAGCTCCATCATCATTCTCCTTCACGTACTTCAAGAAGATCCTTATGCGTGTTAGTTGAGGCAAGTGATTTTGTTATTTACTAGGTTTTCGTGTACTTGGTTTAATTTGGGTATTTGTTTGCGGTTTGAACTTCGTACATTTTTAATGTAAATGGGCTGCACCAACTGAAACTTGTTTGTGGTATGAACTTTGGTTTATCAATGAATTAATATAGGATGGGGTTGACTTATATTATAGTTCCAATTATCTTAATTATATCAATCCGTTATTTCATTGATGCTCTCTAAAATGATTAGGTTCTCTTTACTTTTTATGTGCGAATTTTTACACGCATCTTTTTAAATATAATAATAATTTTCTTCTAAACATATTAGATAATTTGTATATGTTACAATAATTTATTAAAAACAAGTATTCATATTCTTATTAATACTTATTATATTTGGAGCTAGTACATATTTAATTTAGGTTAAATATCAAACTTATAACATTAATTCTCTTCCAACATATATGATTACAAACAAAAAAATAGATCTTCAGTTAAAAAATAATTTTGATCTTAACCCATAAACCTTAACTCATAACCCGTGATGCAGCTCTCGTGAGGCTTATCGGTGAAAAATACCACGGGCTTAGGAGTCACAACGAGAATTTGTTCTCTTGATTCATAAGTCTTATCTTTGGTGATTAATTCAATTAGTTAATCCTTAAGGGATGCTATGCGAAGTTTAGATGATTTGTAATCTTTGGCGATACATGAATGATACTAACTATGAAATCACTATTTTAAATTAACAGTTTTGTATAAATAAGTAATGTTGATAGATCTTGGATGTATAGACGATTAACACCTGATGGTTTCATTAATCCCGAGTTTGTTGAGGGAGTTGAAGCTTTTATTCATTACGAATGTTCTCAACCTGCGTATATGGATGGCGCAAAGATAAGATGTCCATGTAAAAAGTGCAAACACATCCGTTTCCTTCCTATTGGTGAAGTAATGGGCATATGCTGAGAAAAGGGTTTGACCTCAATTATTTTGAGTAGACAGAACATAGGGAATCATTGATTTGTAGCACTTCAAGGGGTAATCAAGTACAATCGTCTGTGGATTGGATTTAGAACAAATAATGTGGATGGAAATGAAAATCCTTACATGCAAATGGTTTATGATGCAGCCAGTTATACCTTTTAGAAAAATATGGAAAATCTTGAAGAAAAACTAAACCCACATGTAAAACAGTTTTTTGACCTACTACAGTCAGCTTACCAAGAATTGTGGCCAAATTGTGAGACAATGACCTAATTGTCTTCAATTGCTCAAATATTAAACATACAATTTGAAGGGCATATTTCGGACCGTAGTTTTGATAAAATTCTTGAATGGTATAATGAATTACTGCCTCCTGATCATATAATGGTTGGTAGTTTTTACAATATGAAGAAACTTATTAGGGGTCTTGGTTTACCTGTTGAAAAGATTGATTATTGCAAATTGGGATGTATGTTGTTTTGCAGAGATGATGTAGAATTACAAGAGTGCAAATTTTGTGGTCAATATAGGTTCAAGCCTAGAAAGTGTTTTATGAAACAGAAATTAGTACCTTGGAAGCGAATGTATTATTTCTTGCTAACTCCGAGACTTTAAAGACTATATGCTTCTGATGTTACTGCATCTCACATGAGATGGCATAATGAACACGAATAGGAAGATGGAATAATGAGTCATCCATCAGATGCATTGGCATGGAAATATTTCAATGACACTCATCTTGAGTTTGCACCTGAAAGCCCAAATGTTAGGTTGGGATTGTTGACGGATGGATTCCAATTTTTTGGTCAATCTAGCTAGCAATATTCATCATGGCCAATCATAATCACTTCTTATAATTTTCCTCCACTTCATACACTAATGATCGTTTGCCTTTCATGGCCGATCTTCTGCTTCAAGGTGTTTAGTATCATCTGAACAACATCACTTTCCTTATTATGTACATCTCATTTCGTTTTATGAAGCTATTATATATATTCACATTTGATGGTGTATACTGCATGTTGTTTTAAGCTTCCTTGAATCTCGAAGATGACATGTATGCCCATGGAGGCGGGAGCTCCATCACAACGGTTCGGAAAGGATTGGAGAAATCGATTGTTTTGGAAAATTCGTCAATTCCACAGACTTCGTCTGGACATTCACGTATGCATGTCACTCTAATTTTGGTTCGTTTAACAGTTTTCTAATATGACAATATCTAAGTTTTATACTAACTGTGTTTTAGGTAAACTATTTCGTATTAAAAGTTCATCTGGAGAGTTTGTCTTCCATACTAAATTTGATGACTCATTCACTATATCCTTTACAAGTTTAGTTATAGCAGAAATGCTGTTGCGAGAAGGCGTTAAAAACCCTACACTTGAGGGAAGAACTATCACTGTTTCAATTGGTGCATTTAAACATGTTAGGACCCTTCTCGGGAATCTAGACATTGGGGACATATTTAACTTTGTTGACTCTCATGTTACTTGGAATCCAAGAAAATAATTATATCATTGTCATTTATCGATGCAATACATTGGACTCAGCTTTAAAGTTGATTTATTGTTGTATCTGTAAGAATTTGTCAAACAATCTCCCCTGTAGTTAGGGATCAAGCTGCATCCTATTAAGTGTGGGCTGTTATTGTTCTTGTTCTATGACTGTAACAATTGTTAACCTTTTAATTCAAAGTTTGTACTTGAATGTGATATTCAACAAATCACCTTATTTTCTTTTGAATATATTGTGTAAAATATTGAATTTAAATTCTTATATTTCTCGAAAATTCAATAAACAATAAATTTCAGGTAGAAATATGCTACCAAAGAGACAACGTGATGTAATGCGACCCAGGTTCAGACAACGATTCGGAGGTATTTACTGTGAAGGTGAACCATCACAGTCTGCAGCTGTAACTAAATCACCTCCTCCCCCTCCAGGGCCTACAGTTATAGATGACGCATCACCTGCTGTTCCTCATGCTACACCATCCACCACTCCTACATCATCCACTACCGCTATATTGGATGAAGGAGATAGTTGCCAGCCTGGAGCTGAGGGACCTGATGGAAGAACTTACATAACAATTGTCAATAATCTATAAGTGAAATTACATGAAACACTATATGTTTATAATTAAGTTATAGGTTTAAATTTTTGTAAGTGGTATAAATTTATTTGTTCTTATATTAGGTTGATTCCGTCTGGACCGTGCTCTAGAATTATGACATCTAAATTTAAGGAGAAGATTGATCCTAAGAGTTATGTATGGAAGAATATCTCTCACGCCACAAAGGCATTTTACTTTCAGGAGTTTGAGGTACAATAAAAAATTATTTTCTTTTTTAATTGATTTGTAAATATTAATTAGATAAATATTATTACATTATAAGTATTTATCGAATTTTTTCCTTTTATTTCAGAAAGATTTTTTCTGGGATTCTGATTTCGACGTGGTCATACATAAAGTATGGGAGATATAAGCACGTACACGTTATTGTGACTTTATTGGTGTGATATACAAGGCTGGTGTATGACTACCTTATATTTCTGAGCAAATATGGAGTTGTTGGCAGGAGTATTGGACATCACCTGAGGCAATGTCAATCTCAGAGCGTAACTCGATCAATAGACGTGGAGGACCGGGGGAAGAGAGTCTTCCCATACACACGGAAGGATCAATTACCCACCACGAGCATGCAGAGAGATTTGTAAGTGTCTAAACTTTACACTTATATTCTAATTGTTTTACTTTGCTGTATTTAAATTTAAATTGATGTGTGAATGTTGGAATGAAAATATGTATATTATGGATAAAGATAATGGTATAAATGTCTGGTTCCATATATGACTGTGTTGAGTTATTTTCTTTGTTCAACAGGGGGTAAATATCATAAAATTAGAGGAAACTCTGTTGAAATTTTTATAAATTCTAGTTCACTTATAACATTTTATTCTTATGCAAGAAAAGTCTATGGGCATGAGGCCTACACCCCGTCAGTTATTTTTGCATACTCACACTAAGAAGCATGACGGTGTGACATTCATCAACACCCAATATAGAGAACTTAATGTATGTGAAATTTATGCTTTAATATTAATTCTTAATAATTATCACTTACTAATATAAACATTGCTTCTTAGTAGGATTAAATACAAGAAAGCATTCGGCAATAATCTGAACACGAACAAGCTATTGATGAGAGTCAAACATATCTTGATGCAGTGGGTTGTAGGGACCGTCATGGAAGGATCTTCGGGTTAGGTTCATTTGCGAATACATGTTATTCGCTAGCACAGCAACATCTAGTAGACGGTCAACAACCAATGAAGTCAATGAGCTTCGGACCACAGTGTAGACATTAATGGAGTATATAGCTCAGTTGAGACATGAGGTGGATGAGTTGAAGGGAAGAGGTAGCACCTCAGACCATTCTCGGTCATCAGGATGGTAGGATCGTTGTAGTCATTTGGTTTGAATTACAAAGGCTTATTATGTATAATTTAATGTTTTTATTATCAATTAAGATAATTTTAACTTTATATAATCAATCAAGTTTCTATATGAACAAATTATATATATAAACAAATCAAAATATTATGCACATATAATTCATAACTGTTGAAATTATGCATTAATCATAAGATCATGAACTAAAATTTAACGTAAAAATTTTTTTGGAAAAAATTTAAAAATTATTTTCTGACGGAAAATACAAGTACGTCGGTAAAATCCAGTATATTTACCAACGGAATACTACAAACTATTGGTAAAATGTAAGATATTTACCGACGGAACAAAAAGTAACTGTCGGTAATATTGACAACCATCGCCAACTTTACTGTCAGGATTTTCTAAACTATCTATATACTCACCGACGATCATTCATAACCGTAGGTAATGTTACCGACGGAATAACCAATAGCGTCGACAAATATTCTGACAGAAAGAAAAAGTCCGTAGGTAAATTTACCAACGGTCATAGCCAACTGTTGGTATATTCACCGACGATTACATAAAATGTCCGTCGGTAAATTTACCTATGGTTGTTTTTGCGATGCCTTTGTCTGTCAGTTGATTCTGTCACCAATTTATATTACCGATACAATCTAAACATTTTCTGTTGATAATATCCATCGCTAAAGAACATTTTCCTTGTAGTGATTGTTTTACTAGATGAATGATACCATTGTTAAGCTCATAATCTTTGTTTGTAGAACAAACAGATCAAGGTCCTTAAAATGCCTATTATAATTTTTTAATTTGTTGGGAAGAGGGTTCGTTTCGCTACCATTCAGAAGACGATATCCAATCAACAAGTTTTCTGTGCCCAAAAAGAGTACATTTCCAAAGGGATCTAATTACCTTTGATTGAAGGATGTAACGAATTCCATTAGTTTTGGGCAGCTTCTATCTTCTTTGCTTTTTTAAAACTTCCATTTTCTTTAGTCTCTTCTTTTTCCAAGGATCACTACAAAAAAGTCATTAAGGCAATAAGATTATAAAATAGAAAAACCTGATTGGTATTGACTACAAAATGTGTAAATTGTTCACAAAATTGAAAATAACACAAGAGACTGAAGAAAAACTAGCAGCTTTATTTTGAAAGCAGAGCTAGCCTTGGGCAGGGGCAGGTAGGGGCCCACCATAAAAAGGGGCCCTTAACATTTCCAAGGTTTAGCCTTTAGGTAAGCATTGAATGTAGAGATTCTAGAGAACGTTGGTGAGTAACTCACGTAGCAAATTCCAACAAGGCAACAACGTTGATAGTTACGTACTAAAGGCTTCTTAACATGTTAGCATAATAGTCTGACTTGAAAACAAAGGAAATTGTCCCATTTTACAACGATATTAGCATTGAAAAAGGAGAACGTTGTGGACGTAGCAACTTCCATATTTATGAAAGTTAACGTTAACTTGTTGATTATAAATAGTTTTGAAGTATTTAGGTTATATTTTTACCTTCTAATTTCTTTGTTTCATCAATATATGTATTTAAGGTACTCCAACTCAAAAATTAGCAGCAAAAATTTTTACAATTATGTATTCTGAGTATAATTTAACGATAAAGTTTCTGATTTTTAATGTATTTTTAGGTTATTAAATATTTGAATATGTTATAATTAATTTGTAATTTGTCATTAACGTGGATATTATATTAGCTTATTTCCTAAGTATGTTAATTTCTTATATTTTTAGAAATTAGTGTGCCTCTATCATTAAAATTTGCTCTTTATTTTTTATTTTTAATATTAGATATTAAATTTTGCTATTTATTTTTTCCTCTATCACAGATATAATACCATTTATATATTTTTGTGATATATTGTGAAGCTATTGGAGTTTGGTTGTACC
>JANIHZ010000009.1:37077487-37087518 GCA_027478365.1 Erythroxylum rufum | reverse complement strand
ATAATCCAATTCCAATTCACTAATCTTACAAGACCACAAAATTAAATCATGCATCAAAATAATTAAACTGGTTTGGGATCCAACAACGAATCACATGACATTTGATTCTGGAAAAGTTTCATCCCTTAAACCTTCCTCACAAAAATTTATTTCCACTATTAATGGTTCATCGGCACCTATCATTGGGGAAGGATCCTTGTTTCTCACTAATACATTGAACTTAGATTCTGTATTACTTTTCCCATCTTTATATTCTAATCTCTTGTCTGTTTCTCAAATTACTGATGCTCTATTTTGTGTTATAATTTTTTGGCCTAAACGTTATGTGCTTAAGGACATCCAAATAAGGTGGACGATTGGTTGTGGTACTAGACAAGGAAAGTTGTATTACTTGGAGTTGGAGTCTCAAAGTTCAAATCAATTACGTCAAGCTTTTTTGGTGGACAGTTTTAAGAACAAAAAAAAATCTGATATCTGGCCATGGCATCGAAGACTCGGACATGTTTCTTTTGGTTATCTTAAGAAAATTTTTCCTAAGTTATTTACAAAATTTGATGGTTCTAGTTTCCAGTGTAACGTTTGTGAGCTTGCAAAAAGTCACCGTTTGTCTTTTTTGCCCAGTATGAATAAAAGTTTGATTCCTTTTATGGTAATACACTCTGATGTTTGGAGTCCATCGAAGGTGAATACATTAGGTGGATCACGTTGGGTTACTTTTATAGATGATTTCACTAGAGTGGCTTGGGTGTGCTTGATGAAATTCAAAAGTGAAGTGAATTTGTTGTTTCAAAAGTTTTATAAAATGATTTGCACCCAATATAATGCAACAATAAAAGTTTTACGTAGTGACAATGGGGGAGAGTATTCTAGCTATGAACTTCAGCAATATTTGGAAGCACAAGGAATTATTCATCAAACGACTTGTCCTAATACAACCCAACAAAATGGAGTAGCCGAGAGGAAAAATCGTCATCTGTTAGAAGTTGTTCGTGCTTTATTAATAGAAGCTCATATGCCTTTATCCTATTGGGGAGAAGCACTCATTTATGCAACACATTTGATCAATCAGGTACCTCCTAGTACCATTAATTTTATAGCATCATATCAAGCTCTTGCTGAAACGGTTATTGCACCAGAAGTCCTAAATTTGACTCCGCATGTTTTCGGTTGTGTGGCATACATACATCTTCATAAAAACCAGCGTAACAAACTGACCCCTCGTGCATTGCGTTGTATTTTTTCTGGGGAATGCTGCTTATCCAAAAGGGGTACAGATTCTATCATCCTCCAACTAAGCGAATGTTTATTACAATGGATGTTGTTTTTCGTGAAGAATCTAAGTATTTTTCCTATGAGCCATAACTTCAGGGGGAGTGTCAAAAGGAAGTTTTGTCTCTAGATTATGAAGAAGTGGGCCTTTCTACACTTGGTAACCAAGACAGGATAGAATCAGATTTGGGTTTTGTTGAACATCATCAAGAACACCAAGAAATTGAAGAATCAGATTTGGGTGTTGCTGAAAATCATCAAGAACACCAAGAAATTGAAGAATCAGATTTGGGTGTTACTAAAAGTCAAGAGATGAAAGAAATTGAAGTTATGGGTTTGTTATCCCCTGCATCCATTACACCACAAGGAACTGATGTACCAAACCAATCGTTGCCGACTAAGGATGCTCTTAAGTTAGCATCTGAACCAAAAAAAAGATAGCTACCATCACGACACAATAGGGGTATCTCTAAGACCACTTATGAACTCGAAATTTCTAGTAAAACTAGATATCCAATGAGTCATTATATGTCAAATCACCATTTGTCATAATCAAATAAATCTTTTATGAATCAATTATCTACTGTATCTATTCCTAACAATGTGCAGGAAGCTTTAGCTAACCTATGGTGGAGAGCAGCCAGGAATGATGAAATGAAATCCTTTTAAAAAAATGATACATGGGAACTTGTCAAATGCCTACCAGGAAAGAAACAGTTTGGTGTCATTGGGTGTATACAATCAAGTTCAAAGCAGATGGCACGATAGAGCGAGTTAAAGCAAGATTGGTGGCTAAGGGATATACTCAGACCTATGGAATCAACTATACAGAGACATTTGCACTGGTTGTTAAAATTAATACAGTTCGAGTTTTATTATCTTTGGCAGCAAACTTAGACTAGCCATTGCAACAATTTGATGTGAAGAATGTCTTTCTACATGGTGAATTGTCTAAAGAAGTCTATTTGGATATTCCTCCTGGATGCAGGATACTAGAAGTATATGATCATAAAGTGTGCAAGTTAAAGAAATCATTGTATAGGCTGAAACAATCTCCAAGGGCGTGGTTTAGAAAATTCACAAAATCTATGAAGGCATTTGGCTATAGTCAAAGCAACACAGATCACACTTTGTTCATAAAGAGACAATAAGGTAAGATCACCGCACTTATTATTTATGTCGATGACATGGTGGTGACTGGAAATGATCCTGAAGAAAGGAAAGCTCTTCAAAGCTACTTGTCTAAGGAATTTGAGATGAAAGACCTTGAGCCATTAAAGTTTTTTCTTGGGATTGAAGTGTCTAGATCAGCTAAAGGAATTTTCTTGTGCCAAAGAAAAGATACTTTGGATTTGTTAAAAGAAATCGGCATGAAAGCTTCTCAACTAGTTGATACACCCGTTGAAGAAGGTTTGAAATTATATATTAAACCTAATCAAGTTCCAGTTGATAAAGGGAGATACCAATGACTTGTGGGAAGATTGATGTACCTAGCACACACGAGACCAAACCTTGCTTATGCCTTAAGTGTTGTAAGTCAATTTATGCATAATCCTGGAGAACAACATATGAATGCAATTATGCATATCTTGAGATATTTGAAATCTACTACAGCGAAGGCAATTTTGTTCACAAAATCTGCACACTCTCAAGACATAAATGTATACACGGATGCTGACTGGGCTGGATCGATAGATGATAGGCGGTCTACTTCAGGATATTTCACTTTTGTTGGAGGAAACCTTGTTACATGGAGAAGGAATAAACAAAATGTTGTCGCCTGCTCAAGTGTAGAGGCTAAATTCAGAGGAATGGCACTTGGAATATGTGAAGCATTATGGTTGAAACTCCTCTTGATAGATTTGGGTTATCCACCTCAACAACCAATTCAACTGTATTGTGACAATAAGGCTGCGTGTGATATTGCTCATAATCTGGTTCAATACGATCGCACCAAGCATATGGAAGTAGATAGATTCTTCATCAAGGAGAAATTAGATGGAAAGATACTAGAGTTACTAAAGATTCAATCAGAGAATCAATAGGCTGATGTTCTTACTAAAGCAGTTTCGATTCAAGTGTTTTCTAAGTGTGTAAACAAATTGGGCATGAGCGACATCTATGCACCAACTTAAGGGGGAGTTTTAAGATATTTTATGTTTGTTTTTTACTGATCTGTTGGGATCTGTTGGCTTGTTTTTTAGCAATATTTGTAAAATAGGAAACTATAATATGGAGTCCATGATTGTAGGGTCAATGTACAGCTAAGAGTTTTTAACTATATATATTTGATGTACAGATACAATGAAAATATCAGTAAAAATAGAAAGATTTATTCTGCCATTTTTCAACTGGAAGTTCTTCCATGGAAGACACAATCGGGTACACATTCATATTCTAGGTCTTGCTTTAGTATAAGGAAAAATAGAAAGATTCACGATATAATAGGTAAGTTTTGGTAAAGAAATAAGTTGTGTAAAATTGTACTAACTATAGTTTACATTCAATTATATTTGTGTGAATCTAGTTTAAGTATAAAGGAACAATGTAATCTTTAATTGAGTTATTAATCAATGAAACTAACCGCTCTTGGCTTGCGAGGATTTAGGCATACTCAGTTGGTCGAACTTTATTAAAAATCTTCTTGTTGGTTCTTGTTTGTTTCTTTATTTCATTCTGCATCATAATCTTGGATAGGAAACCAATACAAATGGAAATGGTGAAGAGATAAGGGAAAAGAGGATCTCTTTGTTTAAGGTCTCTCACACCTTTGAAAGTGCATGAAGCTTCTCCATTTATGAGAATATTAAAAGATGTGGTGGCTATATAATGAATTATATCCACTTGATAAAAATAGCACGGAAATCAAAATTGTCAAGGGATAGCGAGATAAAGTTTAAGTCACCATGTCAAAAGCTTTATGGATATTAATCTTAATGGTATAATTGCTAACTTAGACCTTTTGGAGATAATTAATTTTTGGGAAAGCACAATGTTATCTCCAATATTTCTACGCTCTATGAAAGCAGCTTATGAATGACTTATAAAGTATGACATAATGTGCTTAAGGGAAGAATTTTAGAAATAATCTTGTAAAATGTTTTGATACTGGAAATAGGTCTGAATTCCTTCAAAGACTTTAGGGTTGAGGTCCAAGGAATTAGGAAGAGATGAGTATCATTCCAAGCAGAGAGAATTTGGAACTAGAGAAGAATTCTAAAGTCGCTTCACAAATATGAGTTTTGATAAGTCCCAAAGATTTCTGATAGAAATAGGCATTGAATTCATCCGGGCCAAGAGCTTTATTGGGATTAAGGTTAAATACCACCTTCTCTTTGTAAATGGAGAATGACTTACTGAACAACTCCATATGTTCATTAGTTAGAAGCTTATGAGCAACAAATTTGGCAACATCAGTTGAGCGAACACTTCCTATACGAGTTTTTGTTATACCTTGATAATAATTTCTCACAGGTTTTAGAAGTTCTTTCCTATTAGTGAAATTACCACCGTCATCACATTCTAGCCTAGAAATTTTATTACAATTCCTTCTGTCCATTAAGGATCAGTGGAAAAAAGGGTATTGGAATCTCCTTCCACTACAAGAAAAATGGGATTTAGCGACGGACATTACCAATGGAACTTCGTTGTCCGTCGGTAAATTGATTACATTTTACTGACGGAGTTTTGTTTTCCATCAATAAATATACTAAGACTATTTTTTTAAAAAAAATTCTGCATTTAATTTTATTTGATAATCTTATAATTGATGCATCATTTATACAATTATCAGTTATTTGTTGATAATATTTTTATTTGTTTCTACATTTAATTTGTTAAAACAAAAAGTTGAATGATAATATAAAGTAAATTATCTTAATTGATAATAAAAAAATTATTTTGTACAACAATAAGTATTTAACAACTATTCATTTGGTGACTACAACTAGACTATTCATTTGGTGAATGCGGATGTTCTGAATGTTGCGATGAGGTGTTGCCCTTCCTCTCAACTCATCTACCTAATTATGAAGCTGGATTATATACTCCATTGACAGTTGCAACTAAATTGCCAGTGACTATACTATACTCCGAAACTCATGGACTTCATTGGGTGCGGACCACATGCTAGATGTTATTGTACTAGATATGGAGGATTGCGAATAACAAGTGTTTGCAAATAAACCTAAGTCGAATATCCTTCCACAACTATCCTTACTACCCACTGCATAAAGATAAGTTTGACTCTCATCAACATCTTCAGACTACCGAGGCTGGCAATATTTATATTAATAAGTGATAATTATTAAGCATTAATAGTAAAGCATAAATTTCAAATACATTTAGTTCTTTACATCGGGTGTTGATGAAGGTCACATCGTCATGCTTCTTAGTGTGAGTGCACAAAAAGAGCTGACAAGGTGTAGGCTTCATGCTCATAGACTTTTCCTGCATCAAAATAAAATGTTATAAGTAAACTACAATTTACAAAAAAATGGAGGAATCGGCAGAATTCCTCCATTTTTGTGATATTTACCCCCTATTGAACAAAAAAAGTAACTCAACAACATAGTCATATATGGAACTAGACATTTATAACATTGTCATTCTCCATAATACACATATTTTCATTCCAAAATTCACACATCAAATTAAATTAAAATACATTAAAGTAAAAAAATCAGAATATAAACGTAAAGTGTAGATACTTACAAGTTTCTCTGCAAGTAATAGATCCTCCAGTATGTATGGGAAGATTCTCTCCCCCTGGTCATCCACGTATGTTGGTAGAATTATGCTCTGAAATAGGCATTGCCTCAGGTGATATCCAATATTACTACCAACGACTCCAAAATTGCTCAAAAATATAAGGAGGTCATATACCAGTCTTGTGTATCGCACCAACAAAGTCTCTATAATGTGTAGGAGCTCATCTCTCCCATACTTGATAAATAACTGCATCAAATTAAAAATCCCAAAAAAATTCTTTCTGAAAAAAAGGAAAAAATACAATAAGTACTTATAACCTACAATATTTATCTAATTAATGTATAAAAATTAATTAAAAATACAAAAAATATATTTTTTGTACCTCAATCTCTTGATAATAAAAATCCTTAGTTGCCTGAGAGATATTCTTCCATATATAACCCCCAAGATCAATATTCTCCTTGAATTTGGATTTTATATTTCTTGAGCACGGTCCAGACGGAATCAAACTAATATAAAAAAATTATTTTTATTTCATTTTTAAATTTAAACCAATAACTTAATTATAAATATATGGTGTTTCATGTATTTTCAATTACAGATTGTTGACAATTATGATGTAAGTTCTTCTATCAACTCCCTCAGCTCCAGGCTAGAGGCCACCTCCTTCATTCGCAATGTTTACCCCTGATATCTCTGTCGGTATAGGGGTGGTGGATGGTGTAGCAGCAAGCACGGAATGTGATATCTCATCTACAAGTGTAGTAGCTGGAGATACAGCATCTGATTCAGTTGCAGCTGCAGAATGTGATGTTTCACCTGATAGTAACCGGCTCTAAATCATGATCTAAACCTTAGTCCCCTTCATATCCTGTTTTCTCTTTGGTGATATATTTTAACCTTAAATTCATATCTTATTGAATATTCCAAAAATACACAATTTCAATTCAATATATAACAATATATTGTTAATTCAATAATTGATTTATTAAATATAATATTCGATTAAAAATACAAAATTAATCACTATCATAGTTAGTATACTTTTCGTTCCCTAAGTTTACAGAACATTTAAACTTTACACAACATCCACTAAGTATTAATCAATTAAATTTGACTTTAATACTATGGTACATGGTATTGTTTACACCTGTGAATCAAGAAAGCAAATTTTTGCTATGACTCTTAGGCTCGTAGAATTTTTCACCAATAAGCCTCACAGGAGCTACATCAAGGGTTTCCAGCGTATATACCATCCTAGTAGTTTATTATGCAAAGAATTTTCATGTCTATTAAACTTATGAATTTCTTGTGTTAATATTAAGTTTGAATTAATCATATTGAAATTAAAGCATTAATCAATTAAATCTGCCTCTTACAATTGATTTCAATACTATGGTACGTGGCATTGTTTATACCTATGAATTAAGAACGTAAGTTGTTGTTGTAACTCTTAGGCTTGTGAAATTTTTCACCGATAAGCTTCACGGGAGCTGCATCATAGGTTTCTAACATATATACCATCCTAGGGACTTATTATTTATGCCTTAAATCATCCATAAGATCTCAAATTCGTTCCATATACAATAAATACTTAGACTATTAAAGAAGAACATAAAAACTCATCAATGATTATAAGAATATTCTAAAAAACAACACCAAATCAAGACCTCCTTTGCATTCACACAAAACCCAAACGCATCATAATCATATTATTAAAGCAATACATATGGTAGACATTAGTTGGACGACTTACCTAGAGGGACAGATAACTTCAGACTACAAAGAAGAAGGATAAGCGACACTCTTCAATACAATATAGGGCTTTCACTTTTTGGTCTAAGTATATTTTAACCCTCATTAATAAACACCTCTAAGGCATTTATAGATTATGATTTCTTATATATCAATTAGACATATCCATAATGTAAAATCATCAATCAAAGTGATAAAATACTTTTTCCCACTAAAAAGATGAAACATCAAAAGGCCCATATATATAAAAGTATATAAAAGTTCAAGGTGTTGTGTGCTTCTTGTGTTTGTTTTCTTAACTATGTGTCTTATATATTTTCTCTTAATACCATGCACATATTTACTAAAATAAGTAAAATCTAAATTAGAATGATTTCATTCTTTACAATCTTTTTATTCTTTCTTTAGATATGTTACTTAGACGCTTATGTCATAAATGAGCTAAACTTTCTTATACTAAACTACGTTTAATACCAATATTTAATGCAAGGCCAACAAAGTCTCATCAAAAAGATCATCGAACTTTAATTTGTATAAACCATCACGAAACCAATAAAATCGTTATTATTAAATAAAATGCAACATTACTTTTCAAAACTTAAAGGAATATCCAACTTCATCAAGTTTAGACAAAGAAATTAAAATTTGAGAAACAGTAGGAACATGAAGTGTTTAGAAAAGGTATAAATGATGTCTAAGACCTAAATTCAAATGATAAGTTCTAATGGCTTCAACTTGAGCTTTGATTTAATTACCTATAAATACAGATTTTTCATTTGAGTTTATGGTTTAGGTCACGAGGAATCCCTACATCATATTTAAGACATAATTGGTAAAACCAAATTCAATCCATCAAATATTAAAAGGAAAATTTGTAAAATTTGATTCAAAATGTACAAAAGCACTATACTTACCTTTCTTTTTATAAACAATTTTATGAACAATTAAAGTAACCACTCTAGGCATATAATTGTAACTTTATACTTTGTCTATTTTTAAATAAAAACAATTATATAAATACTATCGGGTTGACTACAAACTACATAACTCACTTAACCAAATATAATTTATTAAAAAAATTTATTTTAATAGTGATTATTCATTTTTTAGAGAGTTAGATTTTGATATTTACAAAAACAAATTCTTTTTCTTTACAATTTAAAAATAAGTATAGTTTCGTTCTTGGTTGTGGCTTAAACTATTATGAGATGTATATTATTACTACATGTCTGATACATGTTTCGGTTTGTTTGTTCTATCTTGGGTGGCATCCACATATCCTCCCAGGGGGTATTTGGGTGTTACATCTTTTGGTATCAGAGCAAGTTTAGGCGGTTCTGGTTTAACCACTGCTTGCCTATTGTTTTCTGTTGAGTGTCTACGTTGTGTTTTGGCCTAATGCGGTTTGTCCCATGTTTGTTTTTCGAATGTCAGTATGGAAAGATTTCACAAGAATGTTGATGAGGTATGTTGTTGAGAATTTGTGATTCTGTATAAGATTATAAGAATGGGTTCGTAAGTTTCTAAATTGGTTGAGAATATATGCAAGTAAGATGAAGTCAATGATAGTACGATATATGGAAGCCTTGAAGATTTAGTTAATCCGTTATTCTGAGTGTACTGGTTGCTTTGGCGAATGATGTTAAGGTGTACGTATATGATATATGTTTGGACAAGAATGAATGAAGGCGTATGGAACGAATCAGATGTGAATATTGGAGTCAGATATGGATCGATGGATTTAGGTCTGTAATGCATCCTATGTCATTATGATCAAGAAATATGAGTTTAATTCCATATATGTGAATTTAGCTCAGGAAGTTGAGGTGTCAAAAAAAAAATAGAATGATGATCTGTCTGCATAAGGGAAAATGAAAGTTGTGGATATTTAGAATTGGAGAAAATAGTATCTAGTTAGATATGACAAATAATGATTATGATTATGCATTGTGATGTATATGAATGAATTGTGTTCGGATTGAAATATGTAGTATGACATGAATTTATGAAGTGTTTTAGATCTAGGTTTGCGTTTGCTTATGCTAGGTTTCCGGACAAGAGGTCCGATGATGGTTGTTAAGGTTGGATGTGATTTTAGAAGTGTGTTTTTATCATTGCAGATTTTTGGGCTGGATAAAATACAGTCGTTATGCTGCCCAATTTTCGGTAAGGTGTGTTTAGAATGTCTGATTAAGAACAATTCTAGGGAAAAAAATTTTTGTTTTACGTGAAAGGTTTAGCAAAGTTCAAAGTGAGTATCCCAAATTGAGAATCTTGTTGTGGAAGTGCAAAGAAAT
>JANIHZ010000009.1:37064119-37077387 GCA_027478365.1 Erythroxylum rufum | reverse complement strand
TAATTACATTGATATTAACAATGAAATATATTGTTGTTTTTGTTTAAAAATACAACAACAACCTAGTAAAAATCCTACTGATACGCAAGGTCTGGTGAGGCCTAGTAGTACATAGCCTTGCTCCTAACTAGTTTTAAAACAACAAAAATTATTTTACTAATTTTTAGAGATTGTTCAGATGTTTCCTTTGGTTAAGTAAAGTTAATGGTGAATATATAGCCAAATTTGCACGGAAAATGGTATATCTACCAAAGTAGTAGGTGTTTGAATGTCACTTCTTTGAAGCTAAGCAATAGACCTATAATGTTGAAGAGAATGAAGAGGGCTCTAACAACAAATAATCCCTTTTGTTTAAATGGATCCATACATACCATCTACAGAAGAACTTTTGGAGTTGTAAACCTAAGAATGATATCTCATGGATAATGTTTAACATTTTCAAGCTAAGAACTCTCGCTAGAAGAATATTCCAAACTAGGCTTAGAGATAATTCCCTTACTAAAATTTGGTCTAATAACTAGAGTTCCTTGGGACTTCTGTATGATGTTTATGCTTTTCTCAACTTTAAGGACTTGTCCCTCATAACACCTCAATTAAATAATTTCTTCTAAATAATCTCTATAACTATGAACACTAGAGAGGAAGTTACTGCCATTGCTCCAAACTACTCCCATGGTTCTATAAAAGTGATAAGGTTATATGGAATATTTATTCTTTAGGAATCTTCACCAACTAGTCCTCTAGAAATCATTTAAGGAACATGGCACCTAAAGTTAAATGGAGAAGAATAATGTGGTATTTCTAAGCTATCATGAAGGTCTCATTCATTCTCTAATTGGCTATCAAAATTAGTATATTCACTTATTATAGGATTCCCTATAATCATTCAGACTGTAAGTATATACTACCTATACCAACTCAAATAGTGAATCCATAGGCCATTTATTCTTCTAATCAACTTCTCAGGCTATCTTTGAAATAAGATGTTTAGGAGTTTTCATATCAACTGCTTTCACATATCCTAGTATAAGACACAAGAAAAATAGGGTATAGCGACAGAAATTACCGACGGAATGTGAATGTTTTCTGTCAGCAAACTAAGTTAATGACAGCATTTACCAACAAAATGAGTCGTTGGAGAAAAGGCCGTAGGTAATAATTGGCGACGGAGTACAAAATTTTCCATCACTAAGCTACCGACGGATATTTTCTATTCTGTCACTATATTTAGAGATGATAATTTTTGTGTTGTCAGTAAATTTAGCGACGGAATGTTTATTTCGGTCGGTAAATGTAGCAACAGGTAAGGTTCCTCCGTCGGTAAATTCACGACTAATTTTACCGATGGATCTTAGTTGTCCGTTTGTAAGTTCACTGCATTTTACCGACAGATTTTGGTGGCCTGTTGGTAAATTCACTGCATTTTACTGACAGTTTTTATTTTTCTGTTAGTAAATTTACTGATATTGTTCTTTTTTAAATTTTCTCTGCATTTAATTTTATTTAATAATCTTATGATTGATGTATAATTTATACAGTTATCAGTTATCTGTTAATAATAATTTTATTTTTTTCTACATTTAATTTGTTAAACCAAAAAGTTGATTGATAATATAAAGTAAAAATTATCTTAATTGATAATAAAAAATTATTGTCTACAACAATAAGTATTTAATTTATAAAAAAGACTACAACTATGCTATTCATTTGGTGAATGCGGATGCACTGAATGTTGCGATGAGGTGCTACTCTTCTCCTTTAACTCATCCATCTCATTACGAAGCTAGGCTATGTACTCCATTGACTGTTGCAATTGAGTTGCCAATGCCTGTACTATATTCCAAAGCTCATTTACTTCACTGGATGTGGACCGCCTACTAGATGTTGTTGTACTAGATTTGGAGGATTATGAATAACATGTGTTTGCAAATGAACCTAAGCTGAAGATCCTTCCACGACGGTCCCTACCACCCACTGCATAAAGATATGTTTGACTATTATCAATATATTCAGACTGTTAAGACTGTCATTGAATGCTTTCTTATATTTGGTCCTATCATAAGGCAATGTACATATTAATAAGTGATAATTATTAAGTGTTAATATTAAAGCATAAATTTTATATACATTTAGTTCTTTACATTTGGCGTTGACGAAGGTCACACCATCAAGTTTCTTAGTGTGAGTGTACAAAAAATGCTGACGGAGTGCAGGTTTCCTGCCCATAGACTTTTCCTGCAGCAAAATAAAATGTTATAAGTGAACTACAATTTACAAGAATTTCAGCAAAATTTCTTCTATTTTTATGATATTTATCCCCTGTTGAACAAAGAAAGTAACTCAACAACATAGTCATATATGGCATCAAACATTTATAATATTATCATTCTATATAATATGCATATTTTCATTCCAAAATTCACACATCAAAGTAAATTGAAATACATCAAAGTAAAAAAAAATCAAAATATAAGTGTAAAGTGTAGATACTTACAAGTCTTTCTGCATTCTCGTAGTGGGTAATAGATCCTCCAGTGTGTACGAGAAGACTCTCTCTCTCCGATCCTCCACGTCTATTGGTAGAATTACACTCTGAAATAGACATTGCCTCTGGTGATGTCCAATATTGCTGTCAACGACTTCATATTTCTTCAGAAATATAAAAAGGTCATACACCAGTCTTGTGTATCGCACCAACAAAGTCTTTATAACTTGTACGAGCTCATATCTTCCATAATTTATAAATAATTGCGTCAAATTTAGAATCCCAACAAATTGATTTTGAAAAAAGGAAAAACATACGATAAGAACTTATAACCTACAATATTTATCTAATTAATGTATAAAATTAATTACAAAAATGACAAAAAAATATTTTTTGTAACTCAAACTCCTGATAATAAAAATCCTTTGTCACCTGAGAGATATTTTTTCATATTTAACCCTCAAGATCAATCTTCTCATTGAACTTGGATATCATGTTTCTTAAGCACGGTCTAGATGGAATCAACCTAATATAAAAACAAATTTATATCATTTTTAAATTTAAACTTATAACATAATTATAAACATATGGTGTTTCATGTATTTTCACTTACAGATTGTTGACAATTGTGATGTAAGTTCTTCCATCAACTCCCTCAATTCTAGGCTGGAGGCCACCTCCTTCATCCACATCGTTTACCCCTGATATCTTTGTACTTATATGGGTGGTGGATGGTGTAGCAGTAGGTACGAAAGGTGATGTCTCATCTGCAAGTGTAGTAACTAGAGGTATAACATCGTATTCGGTTGCAGCTATAGAATGTGATGATTCACTTGTCCAATAACTGGCTCTAAATTATGGTCTGAACCTTGGTCGCATCATAGGGCATATTACCTGAAATTCATATTTTATTGAATATTTAAAAAGTATAACGATTTCAATTCAATATATGACAATACATTGAAAATTCAATAATTGATTTATTAAATATAATATTCTATTACAAACACAAATGAATCGCTATCAGCACTTAATTGTTAATCAAAATCATCATCTTCTTTTTTTGAAGAATTAGAATCAAACTCAGGCTCCTCCTCATATCGATTGCTCTCCTCATCCTCTCCAGATAAAATTTCAACATATTAATTATTTGGATCATTCAAAGGTTCATTCTTATCATATATAACAGATGCCTTTGTTTCATAAACATCTTCCTAAAACGTTGCACTTTCAATTCACTATTCTCCTTTTCCATATGATTCAAAAGCACTTATAAGTTTAACTTTGTAAACGGCTAACCAATCTGACTTATCTCATCGTAAGCTGGGAAAATGGACATAATACACTTGGATCACTTGCATTGCCAACACGAAAGGTTCAAAATGTCCAAATCTTGATTTCAACTAGATTGTATCAGCTATGCACTTTTGTACCAATATTTGGAGTTGGATCAAACCAGTCACACTTAAATATCACACTTCATTTTATTGGCAATGCAGGGTACTCAATTTTAAGTATCTCAGTAATTTTACCATAGTAATCCATTAATTCTCCTTGTATACAAACTTCATTATTTAATGTTGCCATACTATGACCATTATATTTATATCCATTAACGAAATAAGCCAGATACGATTTAACAGCTCGCAAAGTTCCTTTTGCAAGATCACATATGAATTTGTTCTCTATTGGATTTTCTAAGGCCTACATAAAAGAAATTATCATATTAAACAGTATAATGGGATTTGAACACTTTAATCTTATAATTCAATCTTATAATATAAAGAACTGTCTTGTCTATTAAACGTATAAATTTCTTGTGTTAATACTAAGTTTGCATTAATCACATTGAAGTTGAATTATTTATGTTTGAATTCATCACCTACAATTGATTTCAATATTATGGTACCTATCATTGTTTACACTTGTGAATCAAGAAAGCAAGTTCTTGCTTGACTCTTAGGCTCATGGAATTTTCACCAATAAGTCTCACGGGAGCTACATCACATGTTTCCAACCTATATACCATCTTAGGGGTTTATTATGCAAAGAACTATCTTGTCTATTAAGCATATGAAGTTTTTGTGCTAATACTAAGTTTGCATTAATCACATTGAAGTTGAAGTATTTATCTTTGAATTAATCACCTACAATTGATTTTAATACTATGGTACGTGGCATTGTTTATACCTGTGAATCAAGAAAGCAAGTTCTTGTTGTGACTCCTAGGCTCGTGGAATTTTTTACCGATAAGCCTCACGGGAGCTGCATCACAGGTTTCCAGCTTATATACCATCCTAGGAACTTAGTTATACCTCAAATCATCCACAAGATCTCAAACTCATTCCACATACAGTAAATACTTAGACTAGTAAAGAAGAACATAAAAACTCATCAATGATTATAAGAATATTCTAAACAACAACACAAAATCAAGACCTTCTTTGCATTCACACAAAACCCAAATGTATCAGAATCGTATTATTAAAGCAGTACATATGGTAGACATTAGTTGGACGACTTACCTGGATGGACAGACAACTCCTAACTACAAAGAAGAAGGATGAACGACGCTCTTTAACACAATATAGGGCATGCAAAAAAGATATTTCATATTTAATAAAATACTCTTATTCAATAGTTTTGTTATATTTTTAATATATTAAAGCAAGAAAATCATAAAATAATATTGTTTATTTTGAAATAGAAATATGTGGACTTTTAATGGGAGTAATGTTAAAAATTAATGTTATGATAATTTTAATAAAAATTTGTCACTAATTCCTAATTTTCTTGTAGTGTAGGAATAATGCTTAATAAACATAAGGTAATTTCAAGAGCATATATCCAAAATGATAAGGAAAGATAACAATAACTCAACATGCTCTTAACCAATTCCATTAAAGTACGCTTATGCCTTTATGCAACACTGATGTATTTTAGTGTGATGAACATTATGTATTAAGTACATATTTTTAATAATTTAATAAATAGGCTAATATGTTGTTTGATTTCATTTTACCTTCCACAAAATTTACCACCTTTATAAGACCTAACAAATTTCACTTTTTGGTCTAAGTATATTTTAACCCTCATTAATAAACACCTCTAAGGCATTTATTCATTATGATTTCTCATATAGCAATTAGACATATCCATAATGTAAAATCATCAATAAAAGTGATAAAATACTTTTTTCCACTAAAAGATGAAACATCAAAGGTCTCATATATATCAAAATATATAAAAGTTCAAGGTGTTATATGCTTCTTGTGTTTGTTTTCTTAATTATGTGTCTTATACGTTTTCTCATAATACCATGCACATATTTACTAAAATAAGTAAAATCTAAATTAGAATGATTTCATTCTTTACAATCTTTGTATTCTTTCTTTATATAAGTTACTTAGATGTTTATGTCATAAATGAGCTAAACTTTCTTATACTAAACTACGTTTAATACCAACATTTAATGCAAAGCCAACAAAGTCTTAACAAAATGATCATCAAACTTTAATTTGTATAAACCATCACGAAACCAATAAAATCGTTATTATTAAATAAAATGCAACATAAATTTCAAAACTTAAAGGAATACCCAACTTTATCAAGTTTAGACAAAGAAATTAAAATTTAAGAAACAATGGGACCATAAAGTGTTTGGAAAAGCTATAAATGATGTCTAATACCTAAATTCAAATGATAAGTTCTAACGGCTTCAACTTGAGCTTTGATTTAATTACCCATAAATATAGAATTTTCATTTGAGTTTATGGTTTAGGTCATGAAGAATCCATGCATCATATTTAAGACATAATTGTTAAAACCAAATTCAATCCATCAAGTATTAAAAGGAAAATTTGTAAATTTTGATTCAAAATGTACAAAAGCACTATACTTACGTTTCTTTTCATACCATGCCTTATTAATACATAAAAATGCTCATTAATTGTTTCACAAGTATCACCTTCCATATAATTGTCCAATTTCATTATATTAGATGAAATCCTATCACTTTTTCTATATTAAATTGACTTTAGGCTTGCTAATCCTAATTACGATGACTAGTTATAGTTTCAAAGTACCTTCCATCACTACAAGAATTATGTTGTTTACCGACAGATAATACTGACAGAAAACATTTGTATACTGTCAGTAATATAAATTACTGACAGAACAAAATGACAGAAAATAGCGTCGTTAATATAGCCGTAGGTAAATTTAACAACGGACATAATATGTGTCCGTCGATATTTTTACCGACGGATAGATATAACCGTCAGTAAATTTGGCAATGGAAAAAACAATTCGTCAGTAAATATCATACAATTTACAGACGGTTGTAGGTGTTCCATCGGTAAACCGTAGTTCAAACAATACTGGCAGTTTCAATATTACCGATGGAAGTAGAAGAACGGTCGGTAAATATCATACAATTTACGGATGGATTACCTTATTCCATCAGTAAATATATTGCATTTTACGGATCGTCATTTATATTCCGTCGGTTAATAAAATTAAGAAATTTTTTTAATCCCGACATGAAATTTTATTTTATGATCTTATGATAAATGCATAGTTTTAACAGTTATGAATTATCGGTGCATAATATTTTTATTTCTTTATATATTTAATTTGTACAAACAGAAAGTTGATTGATGATATAAAGTTAAAATTATCTTAATTGATAATAAAAACATTACATTGTATATAATAAGTCTTTATAATTCAGAGCAAATGACTACAACAATCCTAATGTTCGGATGACCGGTGGTGCTCTGAGGTGCTACCCCTCGCCTTCAACTCATCCATTTCTTGTCTCAGCTAAGCTGTGTAGTCTATTAATGTGTCTACCGTTGTTTGAAGCCGATTGACTTGATCGGTTTGCGACTATGTACTAGCTGTTGCTATGCTGGATGTGGAGGATTAAGAATAACATGTATTCACAAATGAGCCTAGCCCGAAGATCCTTCCACGACGGTCCTTACCACCTACTGCATCAAGAGACATCTGACTCTCGTCAACAACTGGCCACAATTGAAGACAATTGGGTCATTGTTATTGGACCCTATTTTTGAATCCCAACTCTTGCTTTGAAAATCATAATACTTGAGTGTGCGTATTACCTTGTAGGGTTGTCTCAATGAACCCTCATTAGCCATCTCCCACATGGGTGGCGTGCCCACACAAGTCAATCATCAAAATGAACTCATTTCTCCTATTTTTGAACAGATTTTAGGAATCCTCAAATAGAAATTTCAATTTTTCTTCTTCAGAACATTTGTTCTCCATTGTCTTAAGTTTCTAATGACACCAAAATCATTCAATTTGGCTAAAAAATTTGAAAGTTACAGCCCAAATTTTTCAGACTACTATTGTACTAAAACAGTACACTATACCCAACTTCACTTCAGAAATTGAAAGCCTTAGGGATCAAATCAAAATTCACTCTCTCTATAGGATTTGTAGCTCTATATGTCTATGTTATTTAAAAATGATAATCATCTCAATTAGAGCTCTACATATCAAGATAGCCTCTAAATACTGAAGCATGTTCAGTAAAATGTCTAGTTCATGCTCTTCCAAACGATACCCTTACTTTGATTCAATCAACCTATTTTTAATTAATGTAAAAAAGCTATAAATTTTTCTGGAGAGATAGAGGAATGTGTTATGAATCCAATGCTTCAAAAATAAGGTCATTTGGAGGTCTAGAGAAGAAGTTATAACAAAAAAATCAAAGTATGTTCGGAAAATAACCTCCCTTGGACAAATAGGGAAGTCACGATCGTGCACATGCACGACCGTGACATTTGGGTGGTCTGCGCACGATCGTGACATTGTGATGATCCTGCGAAATCGCAATTGTACGCATGCACAACCGCAATATTCGGGTGGACCTTCGACTCTTTCTTCTTCACCGACATCTCAACTTCAAACTTCTATAACTTTTGATACAGAACTCCAAAATTTACAAACTTTATATTAATGGAAAGATAAAAGAAAGATCTATAACTTTTATGAAGAACTTAAAAATAATTTCTACCTATATAAGGGTCAAATTTTCAATCAAAGTGGCTGTCCCAAAAGTTCCATCCTAAACAGCATCCAAATTTCTAATGATCATATCTTCCAACTCCATTGTATAAAAATTTCATACTTTATATCGTTGGAAAGCTAAAAGGATAAGGTACAACTTTTGTGAAGACAACCTTGTCTAATTCTTTCTAAATTAATCCAATTTTTCCATTGAAATTAGTACACAGTTTTTACCCTTATGAAAGACTTGAAAATTTTCTTAATTTCACTTCCTCTCATGTAGCATCATTCTTAACCATCCAACTACATTTCATCATTCATTCCTATATTCTTATCCATAGCATCTCACTTATATGCAACAACAATCCATATTCAAAATTTTTCTTCTTAATTTGATAACTTTCCCAAATATACCGAACTCTAACTTAAACTCATCCTTAAATTAATTCATATTTCAACTTAACAATCATCCATACACAATTCATTTGTCATTAACATCATAAGATAAATGTTTACAAAGCTTCAATGGCATTCCAAGCCACATTACATCATCAATATCAATCCGAAATACAATAAAAGATACAAAATCCCATAATTCTCAACATATGTCTAAAGTCCTATTTTTACATCAATCTAACTTAAAATACAACATATGCATAATCAAACGAATGCCTTAACTTTCTTTCACCCGATTTCTTTCTCATCACCTGGAGATGGGATTGAAAGTGGGGGTGAGCTTAAAAGTTCCTGGGTAATAAGTTTATAGCCGAGAAACAAGCGAAAACCATTGAAATATTTATTTCCATTGTAAAATTTAAATTGAAATCCATGTAACACATATTTCCAAATTCACAACTTATCAAGCAATTCATAAACATCATAAATCATGAATTCGTCAAACTTGTCACAAATCATACACACATAAGCACATCAGAAATGGTTTGGGTAGGTCCATATTCATGACACACTACACATTCCCATATAATGGTCTTGTGTAGCCGTAAACTTAAGGGAGTCCTTGAAGAAGCTCCGTGCCACTAGCGGACAGGCAGTAGAAGCCTATTCTTAGGTCAACGTAGACGTGACGGTTCTTGAGGGACTACCACAAACCCACATAACATGAAATTCATGACTTGAAAACAGATAGCCCAAATGGCAAAATTTTGAAAACTTGTTTTTCATGAACATGCAATTTTTCAAAAAACCCCTTTCATGTAGCAATTCATGATTCATCATCAAAATTTCATACGCCAAAACATATAGTAATTTCGCAAACCATTCAAAAGCAACAAATGCCACAATTATAAAGCAATTGAGAAAACATTTTATTTTTTTGACTAAAAAGAAAACATAATGGCTCATTATCCAATTATAAACATGAAACCCACCTTAAATTTCCTTGCTTAAAACTTGCTAAAAAATGCCTCTACTCTTGCTCCTCTTGCCTCCTTTGATTTCCTTTATCAAAAACAAAATTCCTATATCAATAGGGATACAAATTGGAGAACTTATAAGAACATATTCATAAAATTGATCCTAAAATCATTAAACCCATACGTTTCTTAAGCTATATGAATCAAAACCCCTTCAAAAATCCAAAGATTAAAATCCAACTTACCTTGAATCTTCACCAGATGAAGAGTTTGTTGGCTCTAATGGAAGCTCTCATCATTTTCTACCTTTTTCCCTTCTTGAATAACTTCAAAATCACTCTTTAGGACTAAGAAAAATCAAAACCTAGCTTTTCTTCTTTCTTTCCTCTCAAAAACAAAAACCTCTTCTTCTTCTCTCTTCTCTTTGTTTCTTCTCTCTCAATTTCCTTCTTGCTTCTTCCTTAAAATCAAGCCCACACTTCTTATTTCAATTTTTCCATTAATGATTATACAAAGGCCCTTCTACCCTTCCTTATATGCCTTATAACTTAAATACTTAAGTGACTTGCCAATTTTGCTCCTCATGCAATCTTTCCACCTTAACACTATAATTCAATTAACCTATGTCATATAATCTTACTCACATTAACATGCTAATTAAGTCCACAAAATAAAATAATTAATCTATCAAGACCTCAAATTTTATTTAAATCATGCTTAACTTCGATGAACAAAATTTGGGGCCCAACAGTACGGACTCAGTAGAGATTAAGAATTTGAAGATAGGGAAGATGCTAGAGGTGAATGATTATGAACTTAGGCCTTATCTTAAATGACCTCATGTGGAGGAAGCGCAAACTATGACACCCAAAGATCATAATTTTGTCATGCTAGTAGAAAGCAAGGAGTCGAGCCAATGACACTAAACAAAGGTGCTTCTTGGGAGACAACTTAGTATGTAGTTTTGCATTGTGATTGGTCAATATGCATTATTTTTTTAAAAGTAGTGGCTAGTGGTAAACAAAAATTAGTGAAATTTTGAGTCTTATTAGACTAACACATCCATATCGGTCTCATTATCTTTTTTTTATGTGTGACCTTCATGACATGTACTGATAATTATAGATTGTGTCATGTTTTAGTGGGTAGTTTGGTGTGTGTTTAGTTGTTAATTTGATTGTTTAGTGCGTGTTTAGGTTAGAATTGTGTTAGTTAGTTCAATATTTGTGTTTTAAGTGTTTTATGGATTAGAGCATGCTTTTGAAACAGACGCTAATATCAAAAAAAAGAGGAGTTTTAGAGGAGACCCGAACTAAAATAGAGGGCCACAATCGTGACAAAAACAAGGAGGAAGGGCCATAATCGTGGTTAATAGGCCACAATCATGATAGAAGGCCAAACAGGGGGCCACGATTGTGTTCAATGATCGTGGCATGCGCAACAGGCAGCGAGGCACGATTTTTCAAACTTCATTATTCGGGGAGATTTTAGAACTTTTGGCTAAGGGAAAAGCACTAGAGTTGCCCTAATTAGAAAATAATATAAAGAGAAAAAGAGGAGACCTAAAAATAGAGCCTCCACTTCTGCCATTTTTTGGGAAAGCTTCAAAGGAAAGAAGAAGAAGAGAGAGAAGAGGAGAGAGGAAGTGGGACTTTTGACGCTGCTACCTTCCCGGGTTAGCCAATCCAAGTTCTTTCTCCTTTCTATCTTTATTTTTGTTCATTTAATGTATGAAATAATGATGGATATTGGATTATTGATGGTATTTTAACTTTTCCTTTGGGATTTTACCTTGATTCAATGTTAATATAGTCGTTTTTGTGTTATTTTGATTGGGTGTTGTGATTAATTGCGAAACTTGCATATTTAGGTAATAAAAAGATAGGGTGAACTGAATAAAAATGATTGGGTTAGATTAATGAGACGTAAGCTATCTAATAGACCACATGATTAATCATATTGATTATTGTGCAGAGAGAGATCTTGTGTGAGACCTTATAATTTATTAGAGAGCATAAGATCTAATTAGAGTTGTGGGTCTTTTGTTATTAAGAGATTGCAAATTTCATAATTCAATTAAAGTTTATGATTTAGGATCAATGATTATAACTCGAGAGAGAGTAATCCACCCTATGATAATCTATAACCGACACCACCATAACGCATAATTGACTGGATTAGCATTAATGATAGAGAAAAATCCACTCTCTCATAATTTAGTAACTCTTCTTGGTTAATTTCCATTTTGACTTTTGTGCTGCTCGAGTTTAATTTCTTTTTGTGTTAAACTTGCGGTTTAATTTCTTGATAATCACTTTCTTGTACTTACTATTTTTTGCAAATTTTATTTTTGTTTTATTAATTTTTTCGAGCCTTAGATAACATAGGATTAGATTAGTTCACCTTCCTCTTGGGATCAACCATTCACATACTACAAATCACGACTCGTGCACTTGTGGTATTTTGAAGGCTAAAAGTTATAAAGGTTGCAAAACGATCAACAAGTTTTTGGCACCGTTGCCGAGGAAGTGTAGGATTAGTTTGACTCTTGTAGTTTAAGAAATTTTTTCCCACTCTTTTGTTTGTTCACTTGCATGAACACAAGAGTTACTAAAAGTTCAAATCAGATAGTTGAAATGTTAGAGCTTGACATTGCCTATTTAGAACGTGCCATTTGAAGAGCTCAGCATCAATAAGAAACTATAGTCGAAGAGTATCAGCAAGAATTCAATCAAGGAGGCAATTAAGAAGCCCAACAAAGAACCCTTATAGATTTCATGAGGCCGGGATTCAATGCTGCAAATCAATATGTTGCTAGGCCATTGGTCCAAGTGACTTCATTTGAAATAAAACCCGCTCTATTGAGCATACTGCAACAAAATGTACAATTATATGTATTGACAAATGAGACCAAAATGTGCATATCATAAACTTTCTTGAAATATATGATACCTTTCAATATCATCAAATGTCGAAAGATGCAGTTAGGATAAGGTTTTTCCCATTCACATTAAGGGATAGGGAAAAGGCTTAGTATCACTCTCTTAGCCCATCCAATATTACTACATGGGAGTAATTGGTACATGCCTTCTTAGAAAAATATTTTCTCCTCACCAAGATAACCAAAATCATTAAGGAGATTACAAACTTCCAACACGAAGATGGGGAATTGATCTATGAAGTGTGGAAGAGATACAATGTAGAGCCCCGGCCTCTACCGCCATCACTCCACAGGTATTGTCCGCTTTAGTCAGAGGCGTGAGTCACCACTCGAACGCATGACCTCACGGTTTTGTACTGGCTCAATGGTAAGAGGCGTCCACTTAAAGTGGAACAAAACCGTGAGGTCATGTGTTCGAGTGGTGACTCAC
>JANIHZ010000009.1:37043957-37064019 GCA_027478365.1 Erythroxylum rufum | reverse complement strand
TCATTACAAAACTGTAACTGAAGAAGATAAAGTTACATGTAAATACACTTGCTTTCTAGGGCACTATATTTACATAACTCCAACAGGTATTTATGGATGATTTCTCTATTTTTGGAAACTCTTTTGATCATTTCTTGTTGAATTTAAAATGAGTGCTTCAAAGATGTGAGGAGTCTCATCTAGTATTGAACTGGGAAAAGTGTCACTTCATGGTATAAGAGAGAATTGTTTTAGGCAATAAGATCTCGTGCAAGGGGATTAAAGTGGATCAAGCTAAGATTGAAGTAACTGAAAAGCTATTACCTCCTACCAACGTCAAGGGCATCCGAGCCTTCCTTAGTCATGCAGGGTTCTACAGACGGTTCATCAAGGATTTTTCTCTTATTGCTAGACCTTTAACTTATTTATTAGTTAAAGATTTGCCTTTTATTTTTGATGATGTTTTTTTGGATGCCTTTAACAGGTTGAGGAAGGCACTTATATGAGCACCCATTTTGAAGTGACCGGATTGGTCTCTTCCTTTCGAGATTATGTATGATGCAAGTGATCATGCCATTGGTTGTGTCTTTGGTCGTTGGAAGGAAAAGAGGTTGCACGCCATCTATTACGAAACCTAGACCTTGACAGGAGCACAACTTGTAAGGCTCCAAACTATACCCTAGTTGAAATAATACATGTTTATGAAAGTACATGCGTGATAGGAGTTAGAATTGTGCTATGATTAGAATATGAAAGACATATGACTTGCATTTTTGATCAAGTGTACTATAGTTAGTAAATTGGGATTAATTGATACCATTAGAGAATTGAGGTATTTAAATGTATATTTGGACTAGGAAAATTATCAAGTGATAAGTTAAGTTGGTATATGGAAATTAGGATGATTAAGCCTAGGAATTAGTGACATTTGACATAGCTAATACATTGATATTAGGCATCATTCAATGTGTGAAATTTGGCAGCATAATATGAGGACAAGTGCCTTAGTTAAAGTATTACAAATGGCAGCTTAAATGGTGGGCAAGTGGGCTTCATGCCTTAGTGTTAAGTGGCATCTTAAGCTAGTGACACCTAGCTGGTGATGAAGCAAGTTTCTGCTGGAGTAATTGTAGCTTTCTTCATTCTTATTTTGCTCTCCACCAAAACCTCCCATCTTCTCTCAATTTCTAGACTTCTGCTGGAGTTTGGATCATTAACACTAGGAAGCGTTGTAAGTTATTCCATTAAGAAGTAAGTCTTGTGATTCTATGTATTATTACCTTGTTGATCCTAAAAGTTGCACATTAAACTTAGGTATGTGCTAGTTGTTTGGAAGCTTTGTTTAGCTGAATTCTTGGAGTTGAATTTGAAGTTTAGTGAGGTAAGGGAATTCTAAACTTGGCATCATGTTAGAACATGTATTGTTTGACGTTTAAAGTGGATAAAATATGTACTAAATTAAGAAAGAATTAAGGATAGGAACTTGATACATGTTGGATACTTGTTAGAAGGAGTAGTTCCATTGCACATGTATCAATATTTTAGCCATATCTTGACCTGTAGGTATCCAAATAGTAATATTTTAAAGTCATATTAAATTAGATACATATATCTACAACTTTCTTGAAGGAAGTGAATTTGATTTCTATCACTAAGGGTTTTGAAATTTGGCTTGAAGTTGAGTTCTGGTTTTTGTCCATGGTTGAGAATAGTCTGTAGTATTTTAGGCATAACTCTCAGAATAATGAACAAAATTGCATTAAATTTATTTCTTTTGAAACTTAATACATATAGGAACGTTTGTCTAGAAGAAAAAATTGTCTAAAAATGTCATTTTCTAGCTTAGAATGGCCATAAAAAATGATCCAAAAACCTGTCTTGTGAAAACAACAGTTTGGAGGTTTCGAATCACTTATCCCACAATTGTGGAAATTGATTAGGAAGGTGGAAAAATGGCATTTTGTGCAATTGATGAAATATATAAGGTTAAGTTAATTTATTTGGTATAATAGGACTTAAATGAACTTGTTTAACGTGTGTTAAGAACTTTAATTGGTATTCAATTTAATTGAGATGATAATATAAAGACTGTATGGTTTAATAATAATGAATACAATATTGAATTGCTTGCTATGTTCATGAATGAATGAGTTCCAAAGGCTTATGTATTATAAATTGGATATTAATGTTTGTGAATTGGGAATTTTTACGGTGATATTGTGTTAATTTCCAAGTGTCCAAGGAGTTTGATATTTAGGATTGCGTTGGAAGTGCTTTCTATTTGCGTGAATACACATAATTTGTGATGACTTAGCACCTCTATTGATGCATTAATGCACATACTTGTAATTGTATGACATTCTAGTTTGTTTGCAAATCAATAAATATGTTAAGTTGAACAAAATGGAATAAAGTGGTATGTGTTACAATATATTCCTCACATGATAATTATGAAATGAACCTGTTTTGTTTTAAAACCGTTAAGTCCTATTTATGGGTAAATAGGCATGCCTAGAAGGTCTGCAGCTGCTCCTATGACACTTTGGTGTCTCTTGTTACTGACACTTCGGTGTCTCCTATTATTGAGACATAAGTTTTATGATACTGATCACAGTATCTCCGGTATTAATCCCGTTACCCACTTCTGTATAAAGGATTAACAGACTAACTTGTTTCGTATTCTGTTATATGCTCAGTTTTGATGTAAATAAGCTTTGCTCTGAAACATCTTAGCTCTATTATGAAATAAGCAAATTCTGTTTTATTACAGACAAGTTTTGTTATGATATTATAATATTCAGCTTTAAAATTGGTGAGTTTTGCTCTGAAGTTAAATGTGTAACCTGTTCTGATATGTTATATTTTGTTATGAGAATCATGATATTTTGGTTCAGTTTGAAAATGGATAAGTAAACACTGCTTATAATGTTATGTGATTTTCAATATGTGAATGTTTGGATGATTATTTGAAATAGTTACCTGCTTATTTCTTGTTTAGTTTATTACCTACTAAGCTTTATGATTAGCACGGTGGTTTTGCCCCGTGTAGGTTCAGATAAGAGGGTTTGAGGATTGGGACAATAACAGCCATAATGGCCAATGAAAAATGTGTTTTATTTTGGGAATGTATTTTTGACTTGTATGTAATAGATTTACTTGTAGGTCTCGTGAAAGCCATATGGTTCATGCCAACAATGCTTGGAATTGACGTTGATATTCTTCTACCCACCATGTTTGTTTAAGGTTTGCTAATTCTCCTACAGGGTTGTTACTAAGGTGAGGTCGAATCTCATATTGCAATGGCTTTTGAAAGAGTACCAATGTATCTATGGTTCTTCTTATTCATATTGAAAGAACCACAATTGGGCCTCACCCATTAAATGAAAGGTTACCAATCTTACATTCTCCTCCTCCGTCGTTTGTTGGCTTAGAAAAAACTGCTCACACCTGTGAAGCCAAATCAACAGATCCACCGAGCCATTGTACGATGGAAATTCCATCTTAGTATATTTAAGTACCATTCCTGCCTCGCTGCCCCCATTAGTACTCTCCCCCCGTGATGGTGGTAATGGTGCCTGATACTCACTTGCTTTTCTACACAATCATGCAAATAATCTTTGTATATTGAGCCTTCAATTCTTGCTATCCCATCTCTAATGCTCTCATCTTTTGATCCATCCACTAATTTGTCGAAGAATGCTCTGTTGTTGAATGGCCTCTTTCACCCATGAACTCCTGCTCTGATACCAAATTGTTGTGTGCCCGTTGATACCAAAAATAACAATAAGGAAATAATAAACTCCTACTAAAAATAAATACTCCTTTAATGGACTCCTAATAAAACACTCCTATAATAGACTCCTAATAAAACACTCCTTTTTGTAAGTGGTTGTTATCTGCCTCGTAGGTTCTTCCCACAATTCATCCATATAAAAGAAATTTTCATATTTAGATTTACCGATGATGTAAATTTTTTGGAAATATTAGAATAGGGGCCCTAACAAATTTATGGTCAACCTATATTTAGCCAGAAGTGGAAGCCAAATCTAGTTTTAGATAGAAAGAATATTAAGGCAATCCTATTGTGGATCAATTTCTATAATGTACCTCTCAAATTCTGGACTTTGGAGGGATTGAGCTACATTTCTAGCTAAATTGGTGAGCCAATCTATTTGGATTCACTCGTTGTTAAAATGAACAGGCTATGTTACGACCACATATGTTTGGAGGTGAAAAAATAAGAGAAATTATGACAATATCAATAATGAAATTAGACAGGGGTGGGGAAATGATGAAATATGTAATTCTAATGACTTACAATTAGAAACCAGTTGACTAGAAGAAGATCTTAAAGCTTACTAGAAAGGTGTTTCATAATAGAGATCAAGTTGAACTAATGGGGACAGACAAAACACTACTTAAGAGAGGAACTCCCTTCAACAGATTATTCCAGAAGGGGATGTGATCGGCTCTCATTTGATCTTAAGATTAATCCCTTAGAAACTGAATCAAAAGTTTATGTAGTGCCCCCTTACCATAGAGTACCCACTGGAACGCCCGTAGGTCATTCCGGTACATATCCTAGGATAAGAGAACACTACTGTTAACCACCACTAAACTCCCCATGGCATCACAATAATAAAACAGTAATAAGAAATTGAAACTTTTTAAAAACCAAATTGTATTCCATTTCATTTAAATCTTCAATTCCTTTCAATTCTTTCTTTGCTATCTACCTCAACCACTTCTCTTCTCACTTCTAACCCCAAACATGTGTAGGTTTATCAAGGAAAGAAAGTGGCTTGGTAAGATTTGTGGTAAGATTTGGAGGAAGGATTTCTTAAAGAGAAGAAAATCGAGGGAGAAGAGAAAATAGAAGTAGGTTTCGGTTGATGAGTATAAAAGAGCAATTAAAATGCATCTTTCACTCTTTTATGAAGACAATAACCGAGAGAAGCAAGGAACAAAAGACAAAACCCATTAAGTCAATAGGACAAGTGTCAAGTTGGTGAGGAAAGAGACAAAATGGCTAAAAGACAAATTAGGGATAGGATTTAGAAATCCTACTACAATATGACCCATTCTAGTCCCATGGCCCTCATTCACTTCCAAAATAATATACCCAATACTACAGTGCCATTAGCTAGCAATGTTCGCTACCGAAAATCGACCGATTCGCCACTTTGCGATTTTTTCGATTTGGAAATTTTCGCCGAAAAATTCTTGAAAATCCCTAAAAAAAATAAAACACTCAATGGCTCACTCAGAATAATTTTTTAAACACAATAACCATGTTAATCACAATAGAATTGCATTATGCACGAAAACCGGGAATGTCATGTATGCATGTACGGTTATTTCATGTGCACAAACTCTCTGTTTACCAATACTATTATGCATTAGCAGTCCTAATTAAGCCCAATCACTCTCATCCTATGCCAATTTACTATTCTACCCTTCCAGAAGGTGGTGGGATGTTACACCATCTCTTCTTTTAGGCATCCTTCCATAACTAACTTTCACAATCAAGGATAACAACCTATTGCTCCTCGTAGTGATCAACCCACATCATGTCCATATCTTTGATATTGTGAATGATGCAATACTCAAAGGTAAATTATCAAGTGATGCTCCCTTTTTTGGTTTGTTATTTATAATCGACATTAACTATATTGATAATACATTTATAAGCTTCTTGTATTACTTCTGTATAGCGATAATACGCACACTATGCATCTGTTAAGACCACTGATACTCCCACATGGATACATGGTAATAAGGTATTGAACCATAACAACATAGATATGAATAATCTTTTACTTCATTCTCTTTTGTAGGTTTTGATGATGTTATAATGAAAATGGCTAGGGTCTTCATATTACCATATTGCTTCCACCATTATTCTTGTGCATACTCTCATTTTTAATTTATATAATATCCTTGTGCCTATTATAAAAATGAACCTTATTTCTGTCTATCTATTTTTAACCTTATTCACTACAAGAAAAAGGTTGTTTAGCGATGGAATTTACCGACGTAAAATGTTTCAGGCTTTACGTTCAATATTGGAGCAATTGAAGACAATTGGGTCATTGTCTCACAATTTGGTCATAATTCTTGGTCAACTGAGTGTAGTAAGTCAAAAAACTGTTTTGCATATGGGTTAAGTTCTTCAAGATTTTCCATATTTTCCTCAAATGTATTACCGACTGCATCATAAACCATTTGCATGTACGAATTTTCAGTTCCATCAACATAATTTGTACTAAATCCAATTCCCCCTTCAAAGTCATTTAATTTGACAGACGATTGTGCTTGATTACCCCTTGAGGTACTACAAATCAGCGGTTTCCCATGTCGTGTCCACTCAAAATAATTGGGGACAAACCCTTTTCTCAACAAATGCCCATTAACTTCATCAATAGGAAGGAAACATTTGTGTTTACATTTTTTATATGGATATCTGATCTTTGGCCCATCCATATATGTAGGTTGAGAACATATATAATAAATAAAAGCTTCAACTCCCTCAACAATTTCAAGATTAATGAAACTATTAGGTGTCAATCGTCTATACATCCAAAATCTATCCCGAAAACTCATTTCTGGAAAACTGTTAATTTAAAACAGTGAATCCATAGTTAGTATCATTAATGTTAGCCAAAGATTACAAAACATCTAAGGTAAGACTTATGAATCAACATAACAACTTCTCGTTCTGACTCCTAGGCTCCTGGTATTTTTTACTGATAAGCCTCACTGGAGCTCCATCACAGGTTATGGGTTAAGGTTTATGGGTTGAGATCTAAAATATTTTTAAACTGAAGATCCAACATATATGTTTGTAATCGTATCTATTAAAAGAGAATTAATGTTAAAAGTTTGATATTTAATGGATAGTAAATATGTACTAGTGTCAAATATAATAAGTATTCATTAAAAATATGAATACTTATTTTAATAAATTAGCTTAACATATACAATTTAAAAAAAACAGCCATGTAAAAATTCACAGATGAAAAGTAAATAGAACATAATCATTTAAAAGAGCATCAATGAAATAACGAATTGACATAATTAAGGTAATTGGAACAATAATATAAGTCAAACTCATTATATATTAATTTTATAGATAAATCGAAGTTCATACCACAAACAAGTTTCAATTCGTGCAAGCCAAATTAAATCAGCCATGTAATATGTTCAGACGGGAAGTTCAAACCGCAAACAAATACCTAAATTAAACCAAGTTCAAAATAACATAGTAAAAAACAAATTCACTTACCTCAACTGACACGTAGAAGGATCTTCCTGAAGTATGTGAATAAAGATGATGACAAAGCTAGAATGAAAATTAAAGAAACCGATACAAATTCGATTAAAATGTTAGCAAATTCGTTGTTGACATTGTCAAAAATATAAGGCCACTTAATGTCATTTAAATAATTGCTAAAGCTTCTCTTCAATCTCTTTCGAAATACATATACTGCCAGCAAATGTGTTCCTACAATCAAGAACAAAATTGTTCACAGCTTAGAAAGCAGGATATATTAAAACAATCATATAAAACGAACATGTTAGGATTAATGGTGAGCAATATTGATTGGTAAATGTCTAATTAGAAGACCTAGACAATTAGGATCCACAAGGTCAAACATTGCATCATTTAAATAAAGGAGAAAAGAGTAAGCTAATGAATATTCACCTTTATTTCCTAACTAGAATTTTTAATATTATAATTATTTACATTTCTACAAACAAATAAAGGATATTAATAAAAATTACAAAAAGTTAATGAGTACATAAAGGACGATAATCATAACTTAGACACTTTAAAGCATGAGAATGCAGAGTTGCATGAAGGTAGTTGATTCTCTCAAGGACTCGTTGTCTAAGCTCACTAAAGAAAGTGAGAAACTACAAAACATGTTACAAGCTCAAAAGAGTTCTACTAATAGGTATAGAATCAAATATAGTCATGAGAATGCTTACAACACTTAAGACTACTTTTATCAAAGAAAGCATTTATGTAGTATAGATACAATGCCTATGATGAAAAATCGACATGGACCATCCATATCTATGCACACACACGACACATCCACTAAGGCTCACGTTAAGAGCAAACCTTATGCTTTCAAAGGTCATTCACAATCTAGACCAATAATTTAACACTCTTAATAAAATAATATGCATAACTTATATACCAATACACATGATAACATGCAATCCCACTCATATCACATTGGCTTACACCAATCATAATTATATGACACATTTTCACACTCCACACAAGCATCATTACAATGAAAGAAACATACCTTTAACATAAAACTATGTTACCACTTTTCATTATTTAAAGAGAGCATCCAATCACTTACACAAAGCAAAATTTTACATGGCTCATGTGTATATTGAAGAATAAGGAATGCCCGCTTACATTAAAGTTATATTGTTCATCGTCATACAATTAAATCATTTATGGTAAATATGGGCATATTGACAAATTTTGCTTCCCGAAACAAAAAGTAATGAATAAACTCTCAAGCAAGTGGGTTAAAAAGAAGAAGGAGACCAACAACTAAAGAACTAAGCTATTTAGGTGCCTAAAACACATTAATTGGGTTATTTTATAGGTATTTTAATAAAAGAGGAACAAATGATATATGGACAGTAGACACTCAAGGAATATGAATGCTCGTAGTCCTAAGTTTCAACTCTAAGAGACAAAGATGGGGAATTCGTCACTTTTGGATATAATGCCAAGTGTAAGATAATTCACATTGATAAAGTTGGTAAGAAAGATCACAAAATTACTGATAATGTACTTTAAGTTGATGGATTGAAGCATAACTTGTTAAATATGAGCCTACTACGTGATAAAGGCTAAAATTATACTTTAAAGGGATATCATGCATTGTATCTAGAGTAGTTGACAATAGCATTACATCTTTTAGGAACAAGAGAAGGAAAATAAAAGCAATTGATGTTGATGATTTTTCTAACCAAGATATGAAGTGTCTAATGTTTATTAGAGAAAACACATGGATTTGGAATAGGAGATTTAGGAATGCAAATATAGGCCTCATTTCCAACCTCATCTCCAAATAACATGTAAATAGGCGCCTAAAGGCCAAATTTCAAAAGACTTGTATTCATTGTCAAATGAGAAAACAAACCAAAATCTCGTTCAAAAGTAAAAAGTCGGTAACTCCCACTAGACTTTTACAATTAGTTCATATGGATTTATTTACAACAACTAAGGTTGATCATTTAGGTAGTAAATTTTTTGCTTTCATCATAATTGACAATTTTACTAGATTTACTTTGGTCTTATGTTTAGCAAACAAAGATGAAGGCTATAATGCGTTTGTCAAATTTATCAAAAGGGTACAAAATGAAAATGAACGTTTTGTTGCCTTTATTAGGAGTGACGATACTAGGGAATTTAAAAATTAAAGGTTTGAAAACTTTGTGAGGATTTAATAGGGCATTTATTAGGAAGAAATTACAATTGAAGAATCTATACATGTCTTTTCTATGAATATAACCCTCTTATTTCCAAGAAAGATTTTAAAGAGATGAGATAGGTATATATAAAGATCTAAAGTCATTAGCCTTTCTTGGAATTAAAAGTGATCACTAACAAATCAATCATGAATATATTGTTGAACTAAGTGAGGGAAACAAAAAAGATGAGGAACTCCCACGAGATTGGAAATTCAAAGAAAAGTCATCCTCCAAATCAAATTTTAGACAATGTTTAAGGGGTAATCATTGTACCTCAACTTAAAGATTTTTGTCATATTACCTTAATTTTTTTCAATCTAAGAAAATAAAAGAGGCCCTTAACGATGAAAGTTAGGTTCTTGCTATGAATGAGGAGTTTAATCAATTTGAGAGGAATAAAGTGTAGACCTTAGTACCTAAACCTATTGATCACCAAACTATAGATACCAAGTGGATCTTTAAAAATAAATTAGATGATTCAGGTACTACTTTGAAAAATAAAACTAAATTGTTGGCAAAGTGGTACCATTAAAAGGAGAACTTAACTTATTTCTTGGACACCAAATCAAGACAATGAAGGAATGTATCTTTATAAATGAAGAAAATTACACTAAAGAACTATTCAAGTACTTCAAAATGGACCAAACCAAACCAAACTATTAAGGACAACTATTAGGAAGAATTAACCAAGTTCATCTTCTTACTAATACAATTTTTCAAACAAGAGGCATTTCAGCAAATACCTAATATGCATCAAACAATTAACCCAACATCACAACCAAATTTCAGAATTGAACCTTCTAACACTAACATCTCAACCTTAATTCTTCTTATCCTTTCACAAATTACTCAAACATACTAAACAAATCAAATAAAAAACAAATTTAATTAACACAAAACTCAAACGGTTTGCAATATACCTCATGAAATTGCAACAACGGTGGGAGAAGAGGACAAGCTTACGATGCTGACGACAACACTAATGACATACCAGAAAGTGGGGGGAGAACTCGCCAGAGGAGATGATGCAGGAGGGAGGAGAAGAAAAACGAAGTAGGGCCAAACGTTGGGGGGGCGATGGATTTTCTCGACACATTTTCCGATGGACAAATAAATACCGTTGGTAATTTGCAACAGTTTGTTTTCAGTCGTTATTTTTCTGTCGCCAATTCCTTATTTTCTTGCAGTGCATATAATTGTTCATTTTCCATTTCAAGTCTTATATAAGTACTCTAGGCATTTTCTTTAGATTCCAAGGCATTAACCAAGTCTCACCAACATCCCTGAGAGACATTTCATCGAACAATTCATAGGCAACCCAAATTATCTCTAGCTAATAACAAAACCACTGCATTTTTTCATTATTTACCAACAACATCACATTCAAGCAACAAATAAACCAACAATTCAACATAAAAGCACATAAGCAGCTTGGTTTAACACATCAAAACAAAACCCAACCGCCCACCCAGCCACTGTCACATATATAACCATGTAACAACTTCATTTTTTACGGACAAAATAAACCCAATAGTTTTGTTACCTAAAAATGATGCACGATGGACCAAAGGAAGGAAAAATCGATGGTGGAAGCTTGGGAGGAAGAGGGACCGATGGCGTTGATGGTGGGAAGAAGAGAGAAAATAATAGAGGGGAGGGAGAAGGAGGGGCTTTAGGTGGTTAAGAGCGTGAATATAATGATGTCATTTGGTTTTTAATGTAAACAACGTCATTTTAATTTATGAACAATTCGACAGTTACCGACTGAAGTACAATTGTGGTTCTGTCGTTATTCAAGATGCTTATTTTTTCCGTCAGCCATTGTTGCCTACTTTTACGAGGGACTTTACTTTTCCATCTCTATATTGCTTCAGGAAAGTCGCGTGGATAATTTCCCTCCACATTTATTAACGGATATTTTAACAGGCGCAAAAGACAATTTTTTTGACTAATTTACCAACAGAGAATCAGTTTTCGTTGCTAATTTACTATGGAATATTTTTCGCCGGTAATTTTCCGTTAGTAATGTGTTATTTTCTTGTAGTGTTTAGACTTGGAATAAACATAAAGTTTATTTATTTTATTTATTAAGTAATGTTACCACATTCGGATTGATACAGAATATAGTACATTGTAATACGTGGAAGATAATACTTAACTACTAGAGGATCTATCATTATGATTCATATGCTATACTTGAATCAGTTTAGGATTTGATACAAATTTAAACTTATGAATCAAGTAGGAGAATATGAGATATTTTCCATCCAAATTCTAGGTAGTTTTAATACTCATAAATAATCCAACGTTATGTAATTAGTGGATATCAATTTCCTATTTTAGTGGTAACTATCAATATACTTGATGGAAGTACATTGTTTTTTTTTTCTTATAGATTTTTGGGTCTCAAAGTTCATTTTTCCCTTATGAAAATATACACTATCGATTTTGGAATTAAGAGTTTAGAAAATTTCCAAAAATGCAAAATTTTTAAGCAAAGACATCAATGATACGAGGTATATCGATTTCTTTTGCATTCAATTTATTTATTATAACATATATTATTGTCGAATATACGTGAATTGGCTTAGACAAATATCTTAGAAGAATATAACTAGAAAGATCTCTACAATTAGGAGACAGCTCAGATAAAGTAGTTGACTTAATCAAAGGGATTAGAAACGTTGAGGGGAAAAAAAAAGGTTATAATAACGAAAAAAAAGGTTGTTATTTGATATTCTATTTTTTGTAGTTATTGACCAGTACCAGCATTTGATGCATGTGTTAATACAAATTATTGAACTAGAGGAAAAGGTATAAAGTTTGTTATTGATAAGATGTAAATTATAACTAATCTCTTTTGTTTAATAACCAAACTGAGTTTGGTCACCAAAGATTTTGTTATAGAGTAGGCAAAGCTGGTAAACCACATTAGGCAGCTGCCAATACATACATTAAACCACAAATTCCATTATAAGCACAGCCCTCTTGAGTCTCAGATCACAGAAGAAGGAACTGAAAACAACAGATTGAGTTACTTGTGTCTTCCAAGAATTCTAACAGACAAAATAGAGCTCCCAATGGCAGCTAACAGGATGGAAGTTCTACTTGTCTTAGCCGCTATAGCTAGTTTCTGGGCGGTAGTCATTGCACAGTCTAGCTGTACCAATACGATCGTAAGTTTATCTCCATGCCTGAACTACACAGCAGGAAACTCTTCAAAACCATCTTCAGGGTGTTGCACACAGCTTGCTAATGTTGTCCAGTCAGATCCGCAATGTCTATGTCAGGTCCTTAACGACGGTGGCTCATCACTTGGGATCAGCATCAACCAGACTCGGGCACTCGCTCTTCCTAACGCCTGCAACGTTCAAACTCCCCCTTCTAGCCGCTGCAATGGTAAGCAAGAGTTCATTTACCTTCTGCGGATCAAACTTTAAATTCCAGCTAGCTTTCTTTTTTAATATGTATCTTTACAGGAACGACCACGCCATCAACAAACAATGGATACTCTACAAAAGTTACATTCTCTTTGGCCTTCTCCCTTCTATTAACAGCTTCAGTTTTCACGACCAGCTGAGCTCTTTTTGCAAGCAGAAGAGTCCTGATCATCAATATTCAATACAATACCTCTTTTCTGTCGGTTTGCTTTTTGCGTGTAACCTACTGTATAATTAACTTAAATATATTGATTTCTGTCTCTGCGGTGCAAGTGTAACGTAACTTATCATCATTGTCCTGGCATTGAATTGAACACATCACACCATCATTATCTTGGCTTTGAACGAGCAATGAACAAGATAGATTGGTTACTAAATCGCCAATAACAACCGAGATTGGTTACTTAGTCGCCCATTAAATAGTGCGGCTTTTACATCCGATAACAACCGGATTGACCAGCAACAAAATGTTCAACGTTAATCCTAACAAGTAACCTGAAGAATAGTATATTTATCATGCGTGAAGGTCACGGCACTTTCAGGACCTCTTTGATTTGTAAAATTGGACTTACCGTGGCACCTTTTGTACATGCAGTCAAGTGATGTTACTAGCAAGTAGATCGTGAGATGAAGCACGCAATTTTCCCCTTAGGAGTCAAGATTTTTGACCTTTCAAACATAGGATTACTCATTACTGTCCCATTGTCTTAACCGTGCTAAAACTAATCCTGGAATTTGACCATCACTAACGTCACCTGGCCCACAGCTTCAAAAAGGAAATGGAAAGATGAATTTTGTGGAAGTGACCTGAGACCTTTTGGGGATTCTCTCACATTGAATTGAATTGCCATTTGCCATTTATATATCTCTATCATATAAAAACCTTATAAATCATTGCAAACAGCTCAACCTAATATGAAATTCTTAATTTAAAATGAATTGCTATTATTGAATTTGTCAAAACCAACTTCATAAACAAGACACATGTAGCATAGAATAAAAAGTCTAGATCCTCTGTCTAATATTATGTTGTTTTATTGTGTCTAATAAATTTCAGCCATTTATTTATGTGGGTCCCGTATAAAATTCACGTGGATCTCGCAAAATAAATGTCTGAATTTCTATGAAACAAAATAAGACAAAATAATATTGGACAGAAGATCTAGACTCTAGAAGAAAAGTCTTGCTTGCCAGTTGCCACGATTCAAGCACGTGACAGGAACGTGTCAACCAAGTCTGGAGAGGGGAATAGAATAGATTGGGCGTTACTTAAACTTAAGCAAGGTAAAAGAATTAGGAATATCCATATCCTCTAGTCTATACCCTTCCTATTCAAGGCCAAGCTAAGCGAAGCTACGCCCTTTTCACATTAAAAACAAAACCACAACACTTTCTTTTTATTCTTCGCTTAAAACGCTCGCTCGAATTAACGTCATCAAAACGCACACACAAAGAACGCATCAACATTGTTTTTGCAACTTTCAGCGTTTTCTTTACCTGCGAATCTCTTTCTATCTCTCATCCAATCCTACGCTGCTCTGTCTCTCCCCCTCCCCCTCCCCCCTGTGGAAATCTGAACCAAGACAGTTGTTGGGTGTCAGGTGAAGGGTCTATCTTCAAGCTTTAAGTTTGGGAAATTGCATTTCTTTTGCTTCTTATATGATGCTCTATCTTCTATTTGTCATTTCATGAAGAAAATTCTTGAAAGCCCGAGGTTTCTTTCGGTTAATTCCAAGTGGGCAGTTCTCTTGTTTGTGTGTGTTACAGTGTTTGCTTCTGGGGTTGGATTTTGGGCTTTTTTGGTTTTGGAGCCATTCGTCTTTTGATTGCTTTAATGCTTGTTTTTTGCTGGTCGCATGGATTCAATATAAAGCTTCTGTGAATTTGGTAATGTGTATACGCGATTTCACGTTTGATTGATTTACTGTATTATACTGAAATGGTAGGATTTAATTTTTCCATAAGCTTTTTGTGGCTGGAACACCTGTGGGTTTTCTAGAAACCGTTTTGTGGTAAATTTTATAGGAAATTGGTTCCGGTTCTCTGCACTGAAATTTATGCGTTTGTGTTTCAAGTTTGGAGACATGATTTATCTCTTAGGTTTAGGACTGAATTTGCAGGTTAGAAATGACTATAATTTTGCGGTCGAATTCTTCAATTTCTGTTTTATTATGTGCTAAATTGTGTGTAGAATCTTTTTGATCATTCACTTTTATATGTCAGAATTGAGTGGGGCGATGATGCATCTAATCTTGGGGTTTGCTGGACTCTAGCCTGTTTTATGCTAGGAGTTATGTAGGTTTTGTTTTTGTTCTTTTTAACTTTACAAAGTGTAGCTAATATGTCTAAAAAGTCTATATATAGTTAGCTAAGTATTTTTAGTTTGCGTCTCTTTGTTGGAAACTGATCATCTCAGCATGATATATTGGGGAAATTGAATTGGAACTTTGAATGCTTTGGTAGTTTATTACTTATGGATGAAATGGTTCTCTCATTTCTAGGCCTAGAAAAGAAAATTGTACTTCTTTATCCTTAGCCACTAGGGTCATTATGCTTATTTCGCTTTTGCCATTCTTTCTATCATGTGATTCATTTTCATCTCTTTTTAATTTTTCTTCAAAATCTTTCATTTCCTTCTGACTTCCATTTGTTGTATATTCTTCTTATGCCTTATAGCCTGGTTTAAGTGTCATTGGAAAACTTTCATTGGTTCTCAAGTTAAAGTTAAGTTTTACAGGCTTTATGTTATAACAGTGGAGCATCAGTGAGTATTATGAGTGACCTTTCCTGAAAATTTGGAATGCCTATGATCAAGAGGTTCTGACGTATATGGTTTGCCCTTACCTCATCTGTTTTGTATGCTTGTGTTTGCTTAAAGGATTGGAACGATTGAAATGTTTTATTGTGCATTTCTAATTCGATAGCTCTTTTATTTTTTGGGTTAGATATTACGATATCTAATTTGGTTCAGTCTTCCTATTTGAGAATCAAAGGTTGTTATGTACAACAACAACCTAGTAGAAATTCTGCTGACACGCAGGGTCTAGGGAGATCCAACAGTATGCGACCTTACCCATAACTAGCAGAGAGATTGTTTTTAAATTACCCATATGAAACAAATAATAATAATAATAAAATAATTATAAAAAATCTAGGTAGGAAAAAAGGCTTAAAGCTAAATTCCTAAGAGGCAAAATATTATTAAAATTGCTTTTTGTTCTTGTATTTGTTGAATTTGTGATCCTTTGGTTCAAAATTGTATCATTTGGTTATTAGATTGTTAAAAGATTGCGCATATCTTGGTATAGACGCAAAAATGTAAAGAAGATTTTTTTCCTCTTTCATATGAATATAGTTGTATCATAATCGTTTATGTAGAAGTTTTACTCTTTTGAGAACGATGTCATAATGTAAGAAGTTTTACTTTATTAGATGTTCAAAAGCATGTAAAGCTCATATGTTTGGCCTTTCCATTAATGGTGTTGAACTACCTGATTCCATTGCGTATAGGCGTAGGAGATGCCGACTGCCATTGACAATTAAATGATCATGTTAAATTTCACATAGAGAAGAAAGAATGCCAATTCCATTGTCAGTCTTGGCTTAGAACAAGGAAAACATTAATATGAAAAGTTGTAATGATATACTTGCGTTTAAATTAGCAACTTGTGTGTTATATTTCATATTCTGCTTACCACTTACCAGTTATTTGTTAGGTTTTCTTGTCTCATTCATACCCCATTAGCAATTGATCTATGGGGTGGTTTATAATTTAGAATGTGTCGACCAATTATTTCAAATCAAAATTTTAGTGGCCAAATGTAAATTGCTCTGCTATGTTGATTTTTTCCCAGTATTTCAAATTCATCAAATACTGAAAGTATCCTTTATCTATTAACAGTTGAATAATATATCATGAAGCCAGATGATTATCAGCTCATTGGTAAACTGATAGAAACTTCAAATTATGGAATTATAAGCTTAATCATCTTTTTGAACTTGAAATCTGTACTTGTCTACTTTTAAATATGATGATGTAGAAGTGAAGCACTGATTAGAAATCACTTTTGACTTTATTATCTGATTTCTTGTTGCCCAACTCTTCCTGTTCCTGTTTGACTTGTCTCTTTCTTTTCTGATCATGATTTTATAGATGAAAGTTTTGAATATGATGGAAAATGCAAAATATTTATTTCTTGTTCTTTCCTTCAAGGCAGTGTGAATAAGGGTAAAGCAGCACATATATTTCTTACACTAAAGTACCTGAACTACTCCTCTGAAAGCAATATAAAGAATGAAGATAATTGTCTGTTTCTGATCTCTGAATTGATCTTCATTTGTATGCTTTTGGCTGTATCAGGTAACATCTGCCATCGCCGTTGTGGGCATAGCAACACCGTTTGCATATCCTTTTAAGATAGATGAACAATTGAATAGCATGTCTGAACTAATTGAAGGTCTTCCAGACGCAGTTGCCATCAGGTGTATTGCATGGGTCCCTTTTTATTTTCATCCCAACTTAGAGCTTGTGTCTCGTGCATGGCGAGCTGTCATTCATAGCCCTGAACTGTTTAAGGCCAGACAAGAGCTTGGTTCAGCAGAGGATCTACTATGTGTATGTGCTTTTGATCCTGAGAACTTATGGCAGCTTTATGACCCTCTTAGTGATCATTGGATCACTCTCCCTGTTCTCCCATCAAAAATTAGACACCTAGCCCATTTTGGCGCTGTCTCCACTTTTGGGAAGCTCTTTGTACTTGGTGGTGGTAGTGATGCAGTTGATCCATTAACTGGTGACCACGATGGGAGCTTTGCTACCAATGAAGTCTGGTCATATGACCCTGTAATGCGACAATGGACCCAACGTGCATCCATGCTTGTACCGCGGGCAATGTTTGCGTGTTGTGTCTTGAATGGAAAGATTCTTGTTGCCGGTGGTTTCACCAGTTGCCGAAAATCAATTTCGCAGGTAGAAATGTATGATCCAGAGAAGGATGTATGGATTCCAATGCCTGACCTGCATCGCACCCACAATTCAGCATGCTCTGGAGTAGTTATTGACGGGAAGGTGCATGTCTTACATAAGGGTTTGTCAACGGTGCTAGTTTTGGATAGTGCAGGATCTGGGTGGACAGTTGAGGATCATGGTTGTCTCCAAGGTCCAATGGCAGTTGTTCAGGGTGCCATCTATTTAATGAGCCATGGACTAATTATCAAACAAGAAGGGAAAACGAGAAAAGTGGTAGGTTCAGCATCAGAATTCCGTAGAAGGATTGGGTTTGCAATGACTGCACTGGGAGATGAGATATATGTAATTGGAGGAGTAATTGGTCCTGACAGATGGAATTGGGATATTAAGCCAATGTCTGACGTTGATATCTTGACATTATCTGGCGAGAGACCAACATGGCGCCAGGCAGCTCCAATGACACGGTGCCGAGGAACAATTCTAGGATGTACACAACTGAGGATTTAGGGTCTTGTATCTGTCGTGACTTTGTTGTGAAAATCATGCTCTTTCTTAAAGCGTTGATCACCTTCTACTGGAGACCATGAATTGTAACTCTCTTTTTTGGCCTGCCTTGTTTTCTTGTTCGGCGTTTGGTTGCCCATGTATTCTTTTTGTCATTTCTAGGAGTTTCTGATGGGAACTCTTGCAGTTAAAGGGCGATGATCTTGGTCTTCTCCAATCAGTTAAACAGCGACCTGGAAAATGAAAATTTTACTAGCATGAAATGATTTAACTACTACTCCTTTCCTATTTTTCTGGTACATGGGAAAGCATCCTTTGCTCGAAAATATCAGCTTGGAAGTCTTCTTTCTCCTTCTCTGCATCAGGCGGTCTGCAACTATAAGCTCTCTTGGTTTATATATAAAAAATATGAAAGTCTCAACTGGGCTTCTGTTATTACAACTACGGTGCCTGTAGTGTTTATGTTCAATCTCATCAAAAAGTAAAAAATAAAAAAAGAAAGGAGAGGAAATTGAATAAATTAGAAATTAATCAGAGTAATAAATTAGAAAGAAAAAATATGTATAAAACGTTCATTTACAAGTGTCACGCAGCAAGCTAAAAAAAAAGCTACTAGGTTCAATTAAGGCAAGGTAAAAAAAAACACTCAAAATTGAAGCATGAAAAGAACCAAAAAAACACTCAAAATTGAAGCATGGAAAGAACAAAAAATTGCGTGTCAAAAGCTAATACATTAGGTACTCCACCGAAACCAAAGCATTTATAATCTATGTGAAATGTGAACTGAGAGCACTAGCCTAGAAGAAGCAAACCCAGAGAGAAGGCTGCTCATGGACACTTCGGGTACCGAAATGGCCAAGAAAGGCTGCCATCACGTAGGGAGTGTATTGAACTACCGGAAAGACGAAGGCAGGCAAGACCTTGCCAAAGAGACCTCGCATGCTGCAACTTGAAAATATTGAAACAGAGAACCTGCAAAAGAATAGAGTAACCGAACTATAAAATTACCTCCTCTCAGTGTGTAGGCTGAAAAGTTTCCTAACATAGGAGACAACTCAAAGAGATACTCTCTTCTTCGCCATAGCTTCATTTTTGAAGGTTCTAGCATTGCGTTTAGTCCAAATATGATAAACTGTGGTGGAAAGCAAAAGAGGGAAGTGAATAATGGTAAGAAATCTGGTATTGGAAACAGCTATATCAAGATTGGATAGCTGAAACTGCCATATTGTTTGGGAGCAACATTGGCAATGAATGCAATGAAACTGCTGGATTGTACTGTCTAGGAATTGAACAAGTTCCACAAAGATTTAACTTGCACTGTACTTTGATAAAAGCCCATCATAAAAATAAAACAGGTGTAATCATGGATCTTACTCCAGCCCAACGCTAAGAACGTGTCTTGTAAAACGCCAATACACCCTAAACCTTGTAACAGTAAAACGCCCGTAGGACTTAGAATTCTTTACAATTTTTTAGGAAAAGAAAATAGGCAGATATTTATAATTATCATAGTTAATTAAGAGAAAAAGTGATTAATTTTATTATTGATAGTGGTTGATTTGTTAACAATATTAAAAAATACAAATTTATTATTTTTAATGAATGAATGAATTATATTTTAATTAATTACTTTATAATTAACTAATTAATTAATTATATC
>JANIHZ010000009.1:37023406-37040247 GCA_027478365.1 Erythroxylum rufum | reverse complement strand
AAAAATTATTCTATAAATTAATAAAATATTAATTTATTGATAAATTAATAACTCCGTATAAAATAATAATTTTTCAGGTCAAAAAATATTTATTTATAGAGGTTTTACTAACTTTTTTTCCTGAATAAATTAGTTTGAATGCACATAAACTCTAACCATAACGTTGAATAGTTTTGATCTTGAAATATGATACATACATATCTTATTGACAACGTTACATAATGAGCATATAGAATAAGAGAGGACAATGAGGACAAGATCAAAGACTAATCACAAATGAGGGACCAGAGCTTCTGTGTGTCTGTGTGTGTTCAGTCACCAGTAAAACGTTCAATAAAGCGAAAACGACAGTGCAACTCGGTGGACCCCGCCACTTAGTGCTCTGTCCTAAAGTGGGCCGCTTTACTTCTCTATGCGACTAAACGGGAAGTGACTTTAGGGTAAGTTTGATAGTGTTGTACGTCCCTCGCTTCTTACATGTCCAGGACACTCCTCCAAAATCTCCTACTCCCTAGTCCTCCCCCTTGCTTTCACTGACTACGACCCGCAGGAGCCTTTCATTCGATCCTGGGCCCTCAACTTTTATCCTTTCCCAGGAAAAGTAAACCACAATTTTCCCGGAAAATCACCCTCTCCGGCCTATCAATAAGTTTGGTCTTAAAAAAACTTGCGTAGAAAAGGGTAAACTCCCGAGTCTTAATCATCATTTGACCGGTGTCAGGACGTTAAGAAAAGTGAACAAAAGAAACGATGTTTTCTTGTGGAGATTAAAGTTGTCATACAAATGTATGATCCTTGGCATCCTTCTTCCTATCTCTTCAGTCTCTTCAGGTAGCTTTGACTACAATATTAAACGAAACACGTACAATACGGGTCTGATCTTGAATGCGCCGAGTCTCAGAGTGACCTTGTTTGAAGGGAAACACCTTCTGATAAAAGGTCGAAAGCAGTTTGACAATTTTGAGCTGGAAAAGTCATTGTCTTAGCTTGTCTGAATCAAAATAGGACAAAAAAGAGTCCCGTGAACTACAATCTTTTGTGCGTATTCAAAACCTCCTTCAATGTAGTTTATTTCATTGTAGCTTTGCTTTAATTAGTCAATGTAGCTTATTTCAAGAGCATTCCAACTTCCAATCTCTGCAGACATGTTTTTGGTTTTTTGAGAGTGAAATGATTTGCATTCGGTAAAATGTCTCTAATTACCGGAGGTGATAAGAGATGGACTCTACCCGAAAAGAGCAAACATATCAATAAAAAAAATCAAGATAAAAAGAGATAATATTTAACGTGGAAAATTCCTTAACAAATATGGCAAAAATCAAAGGCAAGATTAGAAAACTTTCCACTATAAAAAACAAATATTACAAGAGGAATATTTCACAATCTATACCAATAATTAATACATAAGATTATGGGAAAGAAATTTTGGGATATTTAACCTTAAGCATATGTCTCCTTATATAGCCTAAATAGAAGTTATTATGTTCTCTTTTTACCAATATAGGATCTAAGCCACCAATCTCCCACTTGGAAATTTGATTGAGAACCAATTAATCTCCATATTGTTATTTCTATCTTGTCATTTCTCTGCTATCTACGTCTCTGTCAAGCTATACAAGAATCTACACCATATAAATTTATCAGTGTTGATTGGCTTTGTTAGTGCATCTGCTAGGTTTTCTTTTATGTGAATTTTCTGTAAGTCCACACTTCCATCTTCCACCACTTTGCGAACAAAATGATATTAAACTCCTATATGATTAGTTATGGAATGAAAAGCTGAATTCTTTGTAATATGCAAGGCACTCTGACTATCACAATATAACGAGATTTTCTCATATCGATGCCCAAGCTCCTCCAAAAAACTTTTTGTCCAAATTGATTCTTTACAAGCTTGTGTTGCTGCCATATACTCAACTTCTGTTGTAGATAATGCTACAATTATCTGTAGTTTAGACTCCCAGCTCATAGCTCCTCCTGCTACTGTAAACATATAACCTATAGTAGATTTTCTTTTATCAAGGTCGCTTGCAAAATCAGAATCAACATATCATTTGATAATAAATTCAGATTCTTTATAACATAGATCAACATCTGAGTTCTCTTTAATATATCTCAACATCCTCTTTACAACACACCAGTGTTCTCAACTAAGATTCGCCATATAACGACTAACCACTCTCACTGCATGTGCAATGTTTGGTCTTATGCAAATCATAGCAAACATTAAACTTCCCACAGCTAATACATACGGTACTCGAAACATCTCCTTCCTCTTTGCTTCACTGCTAGGGTTTTTATTTAAAAATAACTTAAAATTAACAGGAAAAGAGGTAGAGATTGACTTACAATATTGCATATTGAAGCGTCCCAAGATTTTCTTCAAGTAATTCTCCTGAGAAAGCTAAATCTTCATGTTATTTCTATTTCAATAAATTTGCATCCCTAGAATCTTGTTTACTAGTCCTAAATCCTTCATTTCAAACTCCCTAGCTAACTGAGCCTTCAAATCTTGAATTCAATCTTTGTTGGGGCTTGTAACCAACATGTCGTCAACATACAACAGTAACACAATAAAATCATTATTACCAAACCTCTTAAAATATGCACAAGGGTCTATTCTAAATCTATTGAATCCACGACTCATTATAAAGGAATCAAATCTTTTGTACCAACATCTTAACGCCTATTTTAAACCGTACAAAGATTTGTTCAACCTGTAAACTAAGTTCTCTTTCCTTGGTTCTCCAAACCTTCTGGTTTATGCATGTAAATTTCTTCTTAAACGTAGTCTTTACATCTAACTATATAGATCAAATGTAGCACACATAGCTAGGACAATCTAAAGATGAACTGTAGGTGAAAAAAATTCTATAAAGTCAATACCTTCTTTCTGATTTTATCCTTTTACCACCAACTTTGGATGATACCGCTCCACCTGATCATCACTGTTACGTTTGATCTTGTATACCCATTTGTTGCTAGTGAGCTTTCTCTCTTATAGTAGTGACACAAGCTTCCATGTCTTATTCTTATGAAGAGTTTCTATTTCTTCTTGCATTGCTGCTATCCAAAGTGATGCATCTGAACTATTTGTTGATTCTTGAAATGTTGATGGTTCTCCATCTTTTGTTAGGAAACAGTATACAACATTGTCCTCCATAATATAATCAGACTATCAGGTTGGGGTTCTCCTTTCACAGGTTGACCGTCAAACTTCTGTGTTTTCATATTCAACCAGTTCTTGCTCCTCGTGATCTAATATAGTTTTAGTAAAATCTTTATGTTCAATCTTCTTTTCTTCCTAAATCGTTACAACTTCGGAATTTTCTTTAGACGTGTTATTTTGATCTTTCTCTTACAGTTTATCTTCTACAAATATGACATCAATGCTAATGACGAGCTTGTGGGTAGTGGGACCCCATAGTCGATACCCCTTGACTCCACTAACATACCCCTCAAATCAATATTTTTTAGATTTTGGATCTAATTTTGTGATATCTTGAGTATTATACATCACAAACACAGGAATTCCAAACGTGGTTAACTGAGAATAGTCTACCGATTTATCGGTCCACATCTCCATCGATGTCTTTAGATAATTCGATCTTATTGGTGATCGATTAATCACATAGCAGGCAGTCTTCACTACTTCTACCCAGAAAGACTTTGTCATACTTGTAGTTCGCAACATGGCTCTAGTTCTTTCAATCAGAGTTATGTTCATTCGCTCTGCCACTCCATTTTGTTGAAGAGTATGAGGAATTGTGAATTGACATTTGATGCTTTCTCGATTACAAAAATCAATGAACTCATCAGTAGTATATTCTCCACCATTATCAGTCCTGAGGTACTCGATTTTCTTCCCCGTCTCTAACTCAATTTGTGCTTTAAATGTTGTGAATGTTAGAAATACATCTCCCTTTCTCTTAATAGGATACCCCCAACGTCTTTTGGAGCAATCATCAATAAAGATCACAAAGCACTTTGCTCCACCCACAGATGTAATCGGTGCTTGCCATATATCAGAGTGAATCAATTCTAGAATATCTTTTCTTTTAGAATTTGATACATTAAATTTCAGTATATGTTGCTTACTTGTTCTAACAGTGCTCACAGAAGGGTAATGATACCTTCGTGAGACCAAGTAGCAGTTTCTGCTCAGCAAGAATCTTCAATCATTGTTCTAACATTGGCCAAGTTTACGATGCCACAATTTTGTTGCATTTTTTGCAAACTAACAGATGCAACCGATGCATTTGCTTCCATATACGTCTCTCCCATAAGCTTGTATAAGTTTGCAGCTATCCTTTCTGCCTTTATGACTATAAGCGCTCCTTTGATCACTTCTATGAATCCATTTTGAATGGAGGTCTTACACCTAATTTCAAACTCCCCAACTAACTAAGCCTTCAAATCTTGAATACAATCTTTGTTGGGGCTTGTAACCAACATGTCGTTAACATACAACAATAATCCAATAAAATCATTATTACCAAACCTCTTAAAATATGCACAAGGTTCTGTACTAAATATGTTGAATCCACAACTCAGTATGAAGGAATCAAATCTTTTGTACCAACATCTTCGCACCTGTTTTAAACCGTATAAAGATTTGTTCAACTTACAATCCAAGTTCTCTTTCCATGGTTCTTTAAAACCTTCTGATTGATGCATGTAAATTTCTTCTTCAAGATCTCTATGAAGAAACGCAGTCTTTATATCTAACTATATAGATCAAATGTAGCACACATAGCTAGGACAATCCAAATTGTATTAAGATGAACTACAGTTGAAAAATTTTCTATAAAGTCAATACCTTCTTTTTGATCATATCCTTTTACCACCAACCTTGCACAATGCCACTCCACTTGATCATCACTGTTATGTTTGATCTTATATACCCATTTGTTGCCAATGGCTTTCTCCCTTGTGGTAGTGGCCCAAGCTTCCATATCTTATTCTTATGAAGAGCTTCTATTTCTTCTTGCATTGTTGTCATCCAAAGTGGTGCATCTAAACTATTTGTTGCTTCTCGGAATGTATGGAGATTCTGTTAGGAGACAATATGCAACATTTCCCTCCATAATATAATCAGACCGCCAGGTTGATAGTCGAACTTTTGTATTTTCATATTCAACCGATTTTTGCTTCCCGTGATCTGATATAGCTTTAGTAGAATCTTTCTGTTCAATCTTCCTTTCTTTCTAAATCATTACAACTTCGGAATTTTCTTCGAATGTGCTATTTTGATCTTTCTCTTACAGTTTATCTTCTGTAAATATGAAATCTCTGCTAATGAAGAGCTTGTGGGTAGTGTGATCCCATAGTCGATACCCCTTGACTCCATCAGCATACCCCATAAATCTATATTTTCTGGATTTTGGATCTAGTTTTGTGATATCTTGGGTATTATACATCACGAATATAGGACTTTCAAATGTGTGTCATTGAGAATAGTCTGTTAGCTTATCGGTCCACATCTCCATCGTTGTCTTCAGATCAATCGATCTTATTGATGATCGATTAATCACATAGCAAGTGGTCTTCACTGCTTCTGCCCAGAAAGACTTTGTCATACTTACAGTTCTCAACATGGCTTTAGTTCTTTCAATCAGAGTTTTGTTAATTCGCTCTACCACACCATTTTGTTAACAAGTGTGGGACACTGTGAATTGATGTTTGATATCTTCTCGATTACAAAAATCAATGAACTGATCTCCAGTATATTATCCACTATTATAAGTCCTGAGGCACTTGATTTTATTCCCCGTCTCTAACTCAATTTATGCTTTAAATGTTGTGAAGGTTGGAAATACATCTCACTTTCTCTTGATAGGATACACCCAACATCTTCTAGAGTAATCATCAATAAGGTCACAAAGTACCTTGCTCCACCCAGAGACATAACCGATGATTGCCATACTTCAGAGTGAATCAATTATATAATATCTTTACTTCTAGAATTCAATGCATTAAATTTCAGTCTATGCTGCTTACTTGTAACGCAGTGCTCATAGAAGGATAATGATGCCTTCATGAGACCATGGAGTAGTTTTTGCTCAGCAAGAATTTTCAATCCTTGTTCTAACATGTGGCCAAGTTTACAGTGCCACAATTTTGTTGCATTTTCTGCATAACTAACAGATGCAATCGATGCATTTGTTTTCATATACGTCTCTCTCATAAGCTTATATAAGTTTGCAGCTATCCTTTCTACCTTCATGATTACAAAAGCTCCTTTGATCACCTTTATGACTCCATTTTGAACGAAGGACTTACACCCAATTTCATCCATTTTTCCTAAAAACAATAAGTTCTTCTTCAAGCCCTTCACATGTTGTACATTTTGAATAGTGTGAATTGTACCATCATACATCTTCAACTTAATTGTGTCAATCCCAGCAATCTCTAAGACATGGTCATTTCCTATCTACACAAATTCTACAGAGATAGATTTATAAGTATGAAACCAATCTCTAAAAGGAGTAATATGTCACGTTGCTCCTGAATCCATTATCCAAGCACCAGTGAGCTTTACTCTGTCCTTAAACGCCATTGCTACTTTACTATATAAAATTTCTCCATTGGCAACACATCCTAAAGAAGTTGATGCTTCAGAGGCCTTATCTCCACCCGTCATGAATCGATATTCACTTTTAAAGTGTCCTCTCTTGCCACAGTTGTAACACTTAAGAATTTTCTTACTTTTGGATTTCGACCTTTCTTGTTTGTGATTCCCAGTTGAATCACGCTCCATTAACCGTCCTCTCGTCATCAATAAGGCTTCTGCTTGATGCGAACTTGTCAGCCTTTTTTCCTTGTTGATGCATTTGCTTTATTCTTTAAGAATCGAAGCAGTAACATCATCAAATACCAAAGTATTTGTAAGGATATTATTGGTTAAATTAATGATGAGTTGGTCATATGAATCTGGAAGACTTTGAAGTAGAATCTCCGCATGTTCAGTTGGATTTATATTATGTCCCAACTTTGAAAGTTGAGAGCATAGAGAGATCAGAGTATTGATATGCTCTGTTACTAAAGTAGATTCAAATATTCGGAGTGTGTAGAGACTCCTCTTCAGAAAAATTTTGTTGTGAAAAGACTTAGCTTCATACAACTTAGTGAGATGATCTCATATCTCCTTGACTGATTTATTTTCCTCTACACCTTGTAAAATATCATCTGATAGACCAAGATGCAAATCTGACATGGCCACGGCATTTATTTTTTTCCATTTGATATTATTTGTGAAATTCGTCGGCCTAGCAATGATGGCCTCCAAGCAGTTATCTTTTACTAATACTGCCTTAATCTTCAATTTTCATAACGAGAACTTTGTCCTGTCAAACTTTGTAATATCGAATTTGGTCAACATTGCTTCTATCACAAGAATTGACTCCCACTCTCTCACGTTAAAAGGGGAAACTGCCTCGAGTTACCACCATTTAGTATATAATAAGACTGTAATACACTAGAAAGTTCCTAGGAAAAGCTAGAGGAGTCACAAATGGTTCCACTTAAAACCAAGTCTCCTTAAACAGAGCTTTTCCTAGACATGCACTCATTTACCTCAAATACTAACAAAAAAAATGCCAAAAAATGACAACAAGAACTCGAGAATAGAACCGATATTAACCCGCAAGAACATTAAAAAATACTCATTTTCTAACGTGGAAGATCAGACTATGTTGCAACCACAGAGCATACTTGAGCAACCTTTGGGTTCTGATACCACTGATAGGAGATGGACACTACACGGATAGAGCAAGCACATCAATAAAAGAAATTAAGATATAAAAAAAGGGGCACACAAGATTTAACGTGGAAAACCCTTTAACGAATATGCGGAAAAACCATGGGCAAGATAGAAAACTTTCCACTATAGAAAACAAAGATTACAAGAGGAAGATCTCGCAATCCACTTCAAGAATTAATACACAAGGTTATAGGAAAGAGATTTTGGGATATTTAAAACCTTAAGCATATGCCTCCTTATATAGCCTTAATGGAAGCTATTATGTTCTCCTTTTACCAATATGGGATCTAAGCTAACAAGTGGTTTTGATTTAGAATCTTAAAAAGGATTTCTCAAACATTTCCAAGTACTTAAAAGTGAGTTTCTCAACAATTATTTGGGCAGCTTTCATTGCTTAATTTTGAGTTATTGATTTAATATAAATATACTGAATACAATATCTCAAGAATTACAAATAAATCACTTAGAAGAATTAGTCTTTAGGAGTTTAAAATGTAAATATTTTTTAATTTGTTTGGTTCTTATGTCATAATAATATCTATTTAATACTTATTTTAGTTTATATTTTTCTAAATAAATTGAAAACTTTTAAATGAATAAAATAGATCTTTCGGAGAAAATCAAACAACCTTTTTTTATTTTTGTCTTTTATATTTATGTAAAGACTATCAAATAAGTATCAGATCATACTCTTAAGAGATTTATGAGATTGTTAGAGTTTAAACATTTGCCTTAAATACTTACCCTCAGTTTACATAAAATACAAAAGCTTATAAATAATTCGTATTGAATTTGGATACTTCGCATTGTTAAAATGAAGGTCTATCTTGATAAAAATAATTTCCAAGAGATTGTTAAAAATAAATATGTATTTTCATCCCTTCCAAACAATTCGACAATAACATGATCAAAATCATAAAGAGATGAGATAATGAAAATCTAAAGCTAAAGCTAGCCAACTTTTTTACAGTTGTCTTATTTTCCATCTTCACCAGAATCATGACATTGGAGACTATAAATAAAATATGGAACTTCTTAAAGAGTAAGCAAAAAATAGATTACAAAAAATAAGAGTCATACAAGTTTTGAAGTTGATATTAGAATTTGAAATGTAAAGGATAAAGGAGTCAAAAATTATCAAGCATTAATTTGATACACTTCTCATTATAGTTAACAAGGTGAGACTTCTTGGTGTTAAAATTTCTACTTTAAGATTAATTCAAAAAAAATTAGTTGAAAATTTTGTAAAGTTTGAGGTTACAATTTCATTGCTTTATAATGCTAAAGACATATCAAGTATTATCTTGATATAAATTTTAAATGCACCATAAACATAAGAGCAAAGAAGGCTTATGAGAGAAGAAGGATTTCTAGAGGTTTTCAAGTCAAATCACTAAATATCAATGCAAATGAAAACAGGAAAAAAGAAATAATAACAAGCAACTTAAAACAAACTTGAGCAATAATAATAACAACATTGCTCAAACCTATCCATAATATCCTCATTATAAACAAACTAATCATCCATAAAAAAAAGATGTTTGTTGATGCATAATGTGATAAATACGGACAATTAGGGAATAGTGAGAGAATTTTATAAGAATCAATATCAATAAAGAGAAGCTAAAACTATTGATAATAAAAAACATAAGGAGTTGTTATGACAAGATGTTTAACAGTAGCGACTCTATATAAAGTTAGCTACTAGACAATAGTTATACACTCCACGTTACTCATCACTGTGAACTATTTAGGGAGCTTGATAGAACCTTCATTACTAAAGTCAAAATTAGGAATGGCTCATATATTGCACCGAAAGGCAAAGGAACCATTACAATTGAAGATTCCTCGTGTTTAAAACACTAATAAAAACAAATAATTTGATGGAAGGATGTTTCAATTGGCAGAGGAGTTTCTAACATATCTTGCCTATTAATATGGAAAGAAAACTAAGTTATCTTTTTCATAAAACAAGACCTAAATAACTAAAAAAAAATTGCATAGTTTATACATATGTGGGAGGGGGTCTCTAAAAACAAAATTGTTAAATCACAGTAAGTTTTGAATTGCTTTCATTAATGATTACACAAGAATATGTTGCATTTTACTTCACGAAATTCAAATATGGGGTTGTTGAAATCTTTTGAAAGTTTAAGGATTTGGTGGAAGATCAAAGTGGATGTAAAATTTAGGCGACTAGGTCTGACAATGGAACTGAATGCACCTAAAAATTCAATAAATTGTGTAAAAATGATAGAATAAAGCGATAGTTGATAACTCCTTATTCTCCCCAGCAAAATGGAATTACGGAGAGAAAAATATGACATTTATGGAGGTGACAAGAGGTTTGTTACATGATAAAGAGTTCCAAAAAAATTGGGTTGAGGTTGTAAATATAGCAATTTTTTGCTTAATAGATTGGCAATAAAATACCTATCTATTAGTTAAGGATAAGGCTGCATATTGCTAGACCTCTACAGATCTCATATATCAATGGGACTTTTATTGATTTATTGTTGTTGTTGTTAGATTTCCAATAAAAACTTGTAGATAATAATTCCATTTGAAGCATATTATGACTATAGAACTAGGCTAATGAATTTAGAAACATTCGGCTACCATTGTTTCTCTCACATTCCTCCAATCAAAAAGAGACAAATTGGATAAGAGGTGGAACATAGGATCTTTGTAGGTTTACAAATCAAATTTAAAAGCCTGCAAGATAATTCTTCCAAAAAGCAACAAATTAATTACCATTAAGGATGTCCAATTATTCCTTGAGCTATAAAACTAAAGCTAGAAAGATGACAGGAATCTTAAATTTTAGGAAGATAAAAAAAATATTAATTGTCACGAGAACTAAATCACTCTTGATATTTATCAAAGATGCAATGTTTTTATAATAGAGCTTATAATGTATGAAGAGGTTATAGTAGATTAGAATTAGATGAATTACAATAAAAAAGGAGCTCATAATTATTATAAAAACCAAACTTGGGAGCTACTAAAGAGACTTGAACACAAAAAGGCAACAAGTCTAGTAGTTTATAAATCCAAACTTAATCAAGAAGAGTACTTAAAATTATAAATTTTGCTCTCAATATCAATTTATTCAATTTTATGAGCCTTTAGTGAGATCAATTTATCTGGCCGATAGTACTGAGAAAGCAATAATAAAATAGTTATATGATATCATAAAGAAGGCAAAGGAAGCAATAATGGCCAATATGAAAAATAGATCTTTCTTATGTATACCTTATCTTACAGTCATCATTAAAAGGAGAGAAAGACAACTTTACTTTTCATTGTTTGCTAATGGAGCATTTCTAAATCCTAGTGTCTATTCAGACCAGGTTTTACAAAAAAAGTTGAAGTGAATAGGGAATGTTTTTAATTATTACAATAATTATTTCACATGAGATGATGTAAAATCTCTTTAGCTCAAAATTAGAGCCATACAGGGATGCATGTGGTGATTTTAAGATACTTATTGCAATTCATCAAAGAGACAAACTTAATCTAATTATATATTTCTTCCTTTCTTAACTTGTTTAAAATTAGTCATTATTTTATTTTCTTTACAAGATTACTTTTGTTGTCTTACAGATTCTTGGTAGGACCAATTTAAAAGAGGTAATCTAGAATTGTAAAAGTTTATAATTCAAATTTTAAGTAAATGTATCAGTGCACTAAGTATGAAAAGAAGTAGAACACATTTGGATTCATCCATTCTGAAGAAGGAAATAGATTATAGCATAAAAGATTAAATGATTTGGTCTTTGTTCGATACAACTTAAAGCTTCAAGAAAGATATGTTATTGTCATTATTAAGTTGAATATAATTTCTTGTAATTTTTAATAATTTTGTTTTATTTGTTTGCTATGAATTTTAATAAAATAAGTAGTTTTATTGATTCATTTTGTATTGACTATCGATCTTTTAGTGGATTGAGTTTTTAAGGAACTAAGTTTCATAGATGAGAGTGACTTGGAAAATAATCTTGGACATGAAAGTGTTAACATTACATTTGGTTCAATATGTTTAGAAGATGAGATTCCTTTTAACGATGAGAATTTTATACCAAATAAAAATTAAAGTCGGTTTGAGTGGATATGTCATTAAATGAAATTTCAAATTGTTTATTTTTTCTCTCATCTTTTAATTTCACTTGTATTTAATGTATATGTTAGATTGTATATAACATATAAAACTTTTTAACTGTAACTTAGTTTATGTTTAACTTCTGCTTTATTGTGTTCCTTGACATAGATTTATATTATTCTTACTATATGATGTTTTGATATAATTGTTCTTTACTATATGATGTAAATTGTAACATTTTAAATATTTTGTATTATTCTTAGTTTTATATTTATATGAGAATAAATCGATCTTTTTCTAATATAAATATGGTATTGAAGAAAAATGTGAAAAGTAATATTAACCTAAATAAATAGATAGTTATTATATCATATTTATATTATATTTGAAACAAGGTTAAAGTAAAACTAAAAATTATCTAGCTCAATATATTGAAAGACTGTTTTGTAATGTTATAAAATTTTATACACTATTTTGTAATTTTAAAATATTACTAAAAAAATATTCAATATTAAGTAATATTCATAAAATTACTTGATAGGCTATTTAACGTAATTGACTGAAACTAGGGCAGGCAGTATGAATCTTGTAAGTCTTCTTTTAAAGTAAATGCATTGTATTTATAAAATTCATTTTTAAGCAGCAAACGAATTGTTCGATATGTAAAGGAAAAGATTGATTATAATTTGAAGTTCACTTAAATTAACTATGGAGTGTTGAATGTAATATTTCAGAAGCTTCATTTTTATTTTAGTCCGTTGTTATGTATATAATAATTTCCATTTCATATTCAATTCATTTATAATTCTTCCGCTACCCTATACCCCTAGGTGCCAATAATTCTTTTTTTTTTTAATGTCATAAATACCAGAAAGTTAACGAGTGCCTATCATGATGATTTTTGTGAGAGTTTGTGCATTCTGTTTTAGTCGTGACTCTGTTTCTTTTGTGATCATTATTAAGAAAAATGAAATGACTCTAAAATGGAGCCATAGAAGGTAAAAGATGAGGCGGACAAGAGTGGGGAAGCCAAGAAAGTACCGTGCATACGCTGAAGCATTACCCAAATCAGGGTCGAAGTTAAAAACTGTACGAGCAAAGAAGCAGAGATGGTCTTGTGCGGGAACAGAGAAAAAAATATATGAGAGAGGAGACAGTATCCCCCTCAAGCGTGCGTTTATTTCAGCATTCAAAGCCGTGCAGTGTTGAGTGGACAATAGAAAGTCAGCACAAATGCCATAAACCATGGTCAAGAAAGAAACTCAACAGAAGAGGACGACAATAGGTTTAGGTAACGCTTTATGTATCAGAAAGATGGTTATGTTGGTAACTTTATTTAATCTCAGTCTACCCTTGAACAATGAGAAGATAACAGCAAACTGTAGGTGAAAATTGAGGAGAGAGAGAGGTTATAAAACAAAACTAAGTACTCGGAATCGCATTGAGAGGTGAAAACTTTTGATTGATTCTCATGTACACAACTTTTCAGTCTCTCCCTTTCACAGAGCACACCCAACACGACTCTTGTCTGTGAAGTTGCTAACTTTTCATCTCTATCTCTCTCACCATCTCTTTCTATCTACAAAAGTTTCAAACTTGGGGCGCTTTTGCAGATTTGGAAGTGAATAAAGAGAAAGCAGCAGAGTGAAACTGATGGGCAAGAATGGAAACCAGCAACAGAAAATAAAAGCTCCGAGAGAGAGAGAGGGTGGTTGCTAATCTCTCTTTCACTTCAGAGGCAAGTTTGGCCATTTTTCATTGGAACACCAGTGTACTGTGTGAAAATAGCCACAGTTCTTTTGCTGTAAATGGCAGGGTTAGCTGCTATTCATATCTGTTCTGAATCATGTGGCTTGCATGCTGTGTTATCATTATGAAGGAAGTTGATTTTTGCTCTCGTTTCAGGATGATAGAAGTTAGACCGAAGGCAATACGTAAAGGAGAAATCACAGTTTTCCAAGGCTTTGAGTGTCCATTCATGGAAGCTACAGAAATTTGAGAGGCCTTCTACAATTCCCAGAGAGTATGTTAGTGGATGTCTAGGAGGTTGGATGTGCTTGTAAAAGAATTTTCCTCTTTTTTGTCATCTGTTCGATCGTTTTCCTTTCACGTCTATGCTATTGGGTTTATTGGCCTTGATATCATGTTTGTTGGAGTGTGACTGTTGACAATCACTTGCTGAAATCGAGGTGAGTTAATTTGCTAATCGTCATTATCTTCTGCCCTGTTCTCTACTTATATATTATCAACATTGAAATCAACTTGTTTTCCTTTTGCAGTAGCAGATGTGAAATTTGAGTGCTAAGAATCGTACAAGAATAGGTGGTTAAGCTAAGGAATAGATCAAGAAGCAAGCAAGCTAGAATGACCGATCAGAGCTCTCTGTCACCTTCATCTTTGAGTAGCAGAAAGCCAGTGACATCTTTCTTCGGTTCACCAAGGTTCAAAGCTTTTACCTTTAAGGGTGTCCCTGAAACTGAACCTGTGATGAGTCCAACCTCAATTCTCGACACTACAAAACCTCTTTCTCCTTTCAAAAGTGAATCAAATCAGGCAAAATCCCCAAGAGTTTTCCCTGAAAGCAAACATTCATGGGACAAGCTGGACACAAAAGGTATTGGAGTGGCCCTTATTGACGATATACAGGACAATGAAGCTGTTGAACAAGACAGTAACCCAATTTCTAAACCTTGCAACAGAGGAATCTTGTTTGGTACCAAGCTTAGGGTCCAAATACCTCCATTGCCTAACATATCGTCTCCAGATGGATCACCAACATCACCGGGAGATTTTGGAATCAAGACAAGGAACACACAAATGTTATCTGGGCTCTCCATTCAAGCAAATGATCCTCCTCGTGTGTTCACAGGATGTCTATCCATAAGCGAGATGGAGCGGTCCGAGGATTATACATGTGTGATAACTCATGGTCCTAATCCAAAAACTACCCACATATTTGACAACTGCATTGTCGAAAACTTTTATACCAATTCAGCACAACTCAATTTCCTTAGCTTCTGCCACACATGCAAGAAGCATCTGGAGCAGAAAAATGACATCTACATCTACAGGTAAAAATGGCACAACTTTCCTCATTTTGATCTGCAAGTTCTCGTAGCTGCTTTGACACTTTTGTTCCAGCTTAATTTGGCCTATAATTACGTTTTCGTTTTGCTCATAAAAGCAGGGGTGAAAAAGCTTTCTGCAGCGACGAATGTCGTTACCAGGAAATGTTATTAGATGGAATAGAGAGTTGATAATCTTGACGAATAAAGTTTTGGTCTGAAGCTTCTGTTTTCCTTCAGAGTTCTCACTGTCAAAACGTACCAACAAACCAATTTCTTGATCATGGAGTGTTTTTCCACACTCTCACTTCCCACTTCTCTTTCGGCCCTCTCACCTGAAAACAACGATAAGAGAGGATTATTTGCTCGAAGTTAGAATCTTTGTTTCATGTGATTGCTTCTGGGTTATGGGTTTTCACAGGCTGATGATGATGTATGATTGAAAACCTTCCTCAGCTATATATTATTGCTATGATTAGCACAAAGTAGCGATCTTTGAAATAATTGAAGTCAGTGAGAAATAATTTCAGCAGGATGAGATTCTGGGGCTGCATGTTTCTTTTGTCTTCGGCTCATAACCAACTTCCTCCGATATTTGGGTTGATTAAACGCAACAAAAACATTAGTTTAAGCTAACTCTTGACTTTTTCAAGCAAGTAGATCCAAACTTAAGTCGCTTTCTGATCCTATACAATAATTAGTAGTTGTTGAGAACTTGGACGTGAAATAGAGCTCCACCCTATATATTTTTCACCAAGAAACAAGTTTCTTTCCTGCAGCATTAATTAACTCTTCAGCTTTCTTTTCCAACAACAGAAATCAATAATATCTGAAACTGGAGAACATCCGATGAGTTTTTTTTCTCTCTCAGTAATTTGCAGCCTGAGCGTAAGGAGTGGAGAATTTAATTCTTAGTATTGAAACATAGACATTTCGACACCGAACTATTCATTTTGGTCTTCATTATAATCCAACAACACTATTCATGCTTGTTTTTCCAGCCCGAACATGCAAAAGTCCAGATCAAACTATTGTTTCTGATCAAGACATTAGATTGTTAGTAAAACTATTAGCAGTCAACATTGGAAATTAAGTATTAGGTTAGACCTTTTTATGTGTAAAAATTTTCAAATTTATTGAAATTGGTCCATCATTTTTAGGACTATATTGTCATCATTTTAATGTCTAATATTTGATTAGTGGTGAGTAAGATGGACGTGAGTGTCAACAGAAAAAAGAAATAGGAAAGAAAAAAAGAGGTCTTTTTTTCTTGAGTCAATTTTAACTTTTCGCTTGACTTAAGAGTCATTCACTGTTCGATTGTGCTCAAGTTTGGTCTGCGAGTTATTGAGAAGTTGTTTTATAGTTGTAGTTTTTACTTGTGAACAGTAGTTTAATTATAAGTAATTTCTCTGTCTTTTTCCTTCCAATATTGTTTTTTTTCATTTATTTTTCCTTGTTTGGCATTTGTTTCATGACCAATTTGATGAGCATTTTCTAAGAATTTTTTGATATAACGAAGGTCATGTGGTTTTTATCATTGTTTCAAAAAGGCTTTCAAATAAAAAATCTTTGGTCGTATTTGGTGAAGGGCTTTTCAGTTATTTGACTCAAATGAATTGTTTGACCCATATTGAAAAACTCTTTAGCCCTATTTGAAAATCAACTGATTGCATTTAACTGTTAACTGATAGCTGATTATATCAGTTGATTTGACTAATGGATTGCGTTAGCTGCTTGTTAAAGATGTTTGGTAAAATTAATTGTTTAGTGTTAGTTGTTTATGTGTAAAATGACTTATAAGGACATGACTTTTAAAAAAATTATAAGGATATGAATATTATATATTTTAGTATTTCAATGAATATTCTTATAAGAATTTATATTTTAGATATTTAATTCTACAAAAATT
>JANIHZ010000009.1:36867294-36877895 GCA_027478365.1 Erythroxylum rufum | reverse complement strand
AACATTTTGAGATGTGCATAAAGGCATTAGATGGAGGAAAGTTGTTGCTCAAGTGATCTATTCGCCCAAAGGTGGTAGTGTCATAAGAGTTGATAGTTTATACTCTGATCGCTTTTATGTGGAGGTCTAATTGCACATATTATGTATTCAGCCCAAAGGTGTTTCATAATATATGTGATCAGATTTTCAGTAAAGATATTATTTAACGGCTTTAAGTATCACTGTCGTCCTACATTTGTGTTGATTTAAATATTATTATTTTGAAGTCACCTTTTCTGTCAACAAAATCAATGTCATTCAATGCGAAGAAGTGGATAGAGGATGCATTGAATGCTATGGAGATAACTGAGGTTGATATGACTATACGGACAGATAGGCCATCTCTACCTACATTCATGAGCTCGAGAGTTCATAAAGTAGCCTATGAAGCCTGGGATCGGTCTAACAGATTATATCTGATGACCATTAAGACATCCATGCCTAACCATCTGCTAAGTGGACTTCCGGACACAAACATAGAGAAGGAGTTTTTGATAATGTCTCCCAGAGGTACACAATCTCACCAAATGTTGAGATAAGTGCTTTGATGAAAGAATTATTCTCCATGAGATATATAGGAGAAAGTGGAGTAATGTAATACACATCTAGAATGATTCATCTTCACAGTAGATTGAAAATGTTGAATATTTCTCTTCCTAATGTCTTCATTATTCACCAGACTCTGAATACATTCCCTTTAGAGTTTAGTAATCTAGTGATGACATATTACTCATTGGATGAGGAATGAGACTTCAATGCTTTGATTGCTCATTGCGTTGTTGAGGAGGAGAAACTTAAGTTTGCTACTCCTACTGCCCTCAAAGCAACTAAAGGAAAGGCAAAGATGAAGCCCGTTAAGATCAAAGGTAGAAAGTCAAAATCTTCTCTACATGCTGACGTTGGTCAATCCAGTACTGGTAAAGGTCTTAGGGACATAGAATTTTTAATATATAGCGGCTTTAGAGTCGACTAATAATAATTGAGCTTCGTTAATTATTGTTAAAATAACTAGAAACTAATCATTTTGATAGTTGAATCTTATTACTTATAAACTTTTTAACATTTTCATGTTTAGTTAATATGGATTACTTTAACACTTCCCACAAATGTAATTGGGATTAGACATCTAATTATTACTTAAAATAAACGCAGTGGACTTTATACTCTACTCATATTAAAAAATCTAATATGATATCAGGGTAGGTTTGATCTGAATTATTAATTTCTCAGTTGCCCGTTTAGATGTCTAGTCTTAGAGGTCTGGTCCGATTACTACTGCATTTATTTTAAGTGATAACTAGATGTTCAATCTCAGTTGCACTTGCAGAAGAATGTTAGAGTATCCTATATTGACTAAACATGAAAATGTTAAAGGATTTATAAATATTAAGAGTCAATTATCTAAATGATTAGTTCTAGTCATTTTGAAAATAATTGACCCAAGCTAAATTCTAATATAACATCAAAGTTGATGGTTGTCTGTCTTAATGTTCAGTTTCAGCTACTCGATCTGGTTATTACTACGTTTATTTTAAGTAAAAATTGAATGTTCATTTTTGGCTATACTTGAGAGAAAATATTAAAATAATATATATTAACTAAACATGAAAATATAAAGAGTTTATAACTAATAAAAATAACAATCTAAATAATTAATTCTAATTATTTTAACAATAGATAGACTAAGCACAATTCTAAATCGGAACTGTCATTTGAGCAATGGAGACACGAGATACTACTGGCATATTTGAATGCTTATGCATTTGTTTATAACTCCAGCATGACCGGAAGAGAAGAGAATAATTATTATTTTCACACCTAACTGTTATGTATCCACGCCAGCACTTTGATTAAAGGAGATTTAACTTGTCAAATTTTCCATTTAGTTATAAACTATTTAAAGAATTTTTTAAATATTAGTGCTTATTTTAAACGTTTTATAAATATTGTAGATCATTTTAAATATTAAACTTTTCATATTTTAGTGTAAATGTTAAAGAATAAATTACTCTTTTGGCCAAATTGAAACCACCGAGTAGATAGGCATAGGGACGAAGATGATTCGTCATTCCCGTTACTGGTCAAGTTGCAGTAATATTGCTGTCAGATTATGGGCCCTATAATGGGCCCAAGTCCTTTTTATTTCATGTATTACTCATCCAGGTCCTAAGTCCTTATCTAGTTGAGCTTCACTCATCTTGGCCTTTGACCGTACCTCCCAAAAAAGAAAAAAGAGGACATTCCTACTTTGCTATAATAACTGCAGCTGCCTGTCGTGTCGTTTATATCTAACCACTTGACACAACACAACTGAAACTCAGTACAACGGAGGTTGTAAAAGTGGTTACGTCGGTTTGAGGGCTTTCCTGTCAAAATCACACTGAATTTTACGTCAGGGTTCCATCAGAATGACTCGAGGGTGAGGGAAACGTCTCTTTGCCTTGCTTTTACGTTTTCAGTGTCCTAGTAATTAGCAATACAGTTGCCCAATTCTACATTAAATGAGAATGGACCAGTAGAACTACACTTCTAACCATATAATCCGTAACTTTTTTTTATCTCTCTTTGGATGGGATGATGTTGAACAAGGGTCATACAGGCGTCCAATTACGTTTCTGAACTCCGTATAGGTTAATTGATAAGACTGCAGCTGAAGTGCCAAGACATGAGACAGGTGCAATGTCATGTTTAAGTAATGCTAAATCACAAGAGATCTCCGGGACGAGAAAAAGCTTTTACTTTCAACAATTTTGTTATTTTCTCATAAATTTGGATAATTATTAATTATTAATTATTTTTTTTAATAATTTATCATTTAAATTATATAATTTGATTTATATAAAGATAATAAAGTAACTCAATAAATGATCTAAATAAATAGGACGAAGTTCGTGTGAAAAATAGATCATAATTATTATGAACCAGACCCATATCGGCCTTGTGATGGAGAAGCTCAATATTGATGTTATATATAAAGATTAAGGTCTCCTTCAGTTGCTCATATAATCAATCGTAAGCATAAGGATTCTCTGACTCGTTAAGAGAGTTTACGTTTTGAGACAACTGTACAAAGATTTTACCCGCGTCTTGAAGAGTAGTTTCCGAAAGACGATGGTGGATTCATGCTCGTTTTGGCTTCAAAAAGCTCATTTGAAGTTACGAAGATCGAAATAAGGTATTTCTGCATTTCTTCACTTTTTTCCCTTTCACATTCGATCCGGAATACGTAACTAAGGTACCGTTATGTATTACATGTGGTATCAGAGCGGTGACGTGATCGGGTGGTTAAAAACGAAGATTTTTTAGTTTTCTCTCCATAAGGTTTTCGAAGATTTAACTTCGGTTTCTCGGTTTTTTCTTGCTTTTTATTACATGAAAGTAGTATACATGTGTATAACATTGAGAAACGAGGTGAAAATGAGCTCGGGAGCGTGAAAATTTGCTCGAAACTTTCCAAAATCACCAATTTTTGGCAACCCGACGATGCATAGTACGCGCACGGCAATCTGTGGCCGCCCGTCTAATGCGTGTTGAGCATGGGCCATTCATTGTTGAGGCGTGTCGCTGGGCGGCGTGTGTGACACGTGCACCATAAACTCCACTTGTAGCTGACATCATTCTTGCGCCAGTGGATGACGTCAGCGACATAGTACGCTGACGCAATGCTGACGTCAATCGTACGGATATTTTTACAGTATTTTAAAAAAGAAAAATACAAAAAATTCAGATTTTTCATAAGGGTGTCCTGGGGTGTTTTAGGTCAGTTTTCGGGTCTGGGAAAGTCATAAACTGAGTTTTTTGAATTTATTACATTAGTAATAAATTAAAGTTTAACTCCAGAAAAAGGAATTAAGGTATTTTGAATCCAATTTTTAGTGAATTTTTATGTTTCAGATATCACATGAGGGAGATACTTCAAGTCTTGTGTCTCGGATCTCATGTTCAATGTTCGGGATTGCATGATAGTTGCTCGGAAAAAGAATTAAGACATTCTGAAGCCATTTTTGAATGAATTTTCATGCAACGAACTTGCCATAAGGGAGATATATGAGGTTCTCGTGTCTCGGATGGTCGGTTCAGTGTCCGGTAACGCACGATAGTCACTCTACTGAGATTTTCTTTTACGGAAGTCTCAAATGAAGTTTTCAGAGAATGTCTTCAATACGAGTATGTGACAATGAGATTGTGTATTCGGATTTTTGCATTTATTAATGTTACATTGTCACATACCATATGCCCATAAAGAATGTGAGGATAACATAAAGATATATCCCTTATGTTTGTGGACTTTTTAAGTGCTGATGAGAATGTAGTCACCAAAGTGACCTTTCAAGTCAGTATTTTGAATTGTTCTACTTGCATGTTAGGGGATGTCTATGATTTTATGTTTGATTATTCTGCCTAAAGGTGTTGGCCTTATATAACATTTTGAGATGTTCATAAAGGCATTAGATAGATGAAAGTTATTCCTCAAGTGATCTATTTACCCAAAGATGGTAATGTCATAAGAGTTGATAGTTTGTACTCTGATCGATTTGATGTAGAGGTCTAATTGTACATATTATAGATTGAGCCCAAAGGTGTTTCATAATATGTGTGATCGGATTTTCAGTAAAGATACTATTTAATGGCTTTGAGTATCACTGTCGTCCTACATTTGTATTGATTTAAACATTATCATTTTAAGGTCACCATTTCGGTTAACAAAATCACCATCACCATTGAAACCCTAACCGATTTCAATACGAAGAAGTGGACAGAGGATGTATTGAATGCTATGGAGATAGCTGAGATTGATATGGCCATACAGACGAATAGGCCATCTCCCTCTACATTCATGAGCTCAAGAGTTCATAAAGCAACCTATAAAGGTTGGGATCGGTCTAACATATTATATCTGATGACCATTAAGAGATCCATACCTGACCATTTACTAAGTGGACTTCCAGACACAGACATAGCGAAGGAGTTTCTTGATAATGTCTCCCAGAGGTACACAGTCTCACCAAATGTTGAGATAAGTGCCTTGATGAAAGAATTATTCTTTATGAGATATAAAGGAGAAAGAGGAGTAATGGAATGCATATCGAGAATGATTCATCTTCACAACAGATTGAAAATTTTAAATATTTCTCTTCCTGATGTCTTCATTGTTCACTAGACTCTGAATATACTCCCTCTAGAGTTTAGTAATCTGGTGATGACATATTACTCGTTGGATGAGGAATGGGACTTCAATGCTTTGATTGCCCATTGCATTGCTGAGGAGGAAAAACTCAAGTTTGCTACTCCTACAACCCTCGAAGCAACTAAAGGGAAGGAAAACATGAAGCCCGTTAAGATCAATGTAGAAAGTCAAAATCTTCTTCACATGTTGACGCTGGTCCATCCAGTACTGGTAAAGGTCTTAGGGACATAAAGAAACCAATATTATGAGGTTTAAAAGGAAAGACTAAGACCATCAGGTTACTCCTTGGCTTATCAATTTATAAATCTAATTTGTGATAGTCACATTAAGTATTTGGTGACTATACAGTGGAACATCTGATCAAGGTGCTTCACAATGTAGTGGTTCATATCCAAGATAAAAACAAATTAAAGGAAAGGAGGAACTGATGGTTGATAGTAATGAAGAAGTAAAAGTAATATCTATGGGGAATGTACGTACTGAACCTTGTAGTAAGGTTCATTTGGGTTTTACATGACACATTTTATATGTGATCTTTTAATCAATTTTGGACAAAGAGGTTAATGTTTTGTATTTAATACTTCTGTTGTACAGTTGTTGTTTAATGTAAAACATAATGGTACCGAAGTAAATCACTTGTTAATATAAAAATCACGTATAATATGTAAAATACACGAGAAGGGGGATTGAATTATGTCAAATAGTTGAAGATATTATTCTTTAAAATCTTCTTGACAAATTCAGATGATTGAAAAAACATTCACATATTTTGGTGAGTAATGTAATTGCGAAAATCAGTATCTATTCTTCTAACAACAAGAAAATTAAAAAGATAAGAGTTAGAGAATAAGACGTCACGATTTATCCTGGTTCACCCTTAACCTTGGGCTACATTCAGTCCTCAGAGTCCGTATGAGATTTCACTATAACCTTTAACGTTACAAGTATTATTTCTATACTTCCAGAGCCTCTTCAGGTCTCTTTCACAAAGTATTCTTTATCTGCTTTCTTAGTCTCTTCAGGCTCTAGCCTTTCTTTTTCTCTAAAAGATATTGTTTGAGCTTCATGTTATAGATGCATTTGCTCTCTTTTTTTCACTTGAGCTTTTACAATCACAATTCTTTTTTCTCTTTGTATCGTATCATTTTGTATCGTAGAGTAGAATATTTTTTTAGACTATAACTACTATTTATAGCCCAAATCTTCAACGGTCTTCTTGAGAATTCTGCTTGTCAAATCTTTTAAAAACGGTTATTAGTCGGGTCCTGTAACTAACTCCAACTAACTGATGTTCTAGTACATTCTTCAATTTCCATCGTCTTGCATAGCTTCATATGCTTCGCTGGTGTCTTATATGCTTCATCTGGTGTCTTAGACTAAGCACTTCGTCTTCATCTGATTCGTCTTATTCAGCTTTTACTAACGTATCGTCTTGATTTGATGATTTGTGCTACTTAAACTTATCTGCGCACTTAATAAATTCATCAAAACAGTCACACACTTCTATAATATTTATTATTTGACTGTCATCAAAATTAATAGAAGAAGTGAAGTCTTCTTGACTTAAAAATCTCCCACTTTTTTATTATAACAAATAATTATAATATTAAAAGATAAAAAATAATATTCAGACGAAAATAAAGATAATATTCATACGAATAATATTCAGATGAATAAAGCAAGATATATAATGAGAAACAAAAATTTATGATCCTTTCTACTGTTCTCCCCCTATTTGTTATTAATCAAAAAGATAGTTCATTTTAGACACTTCAAAATTTCAAGAAACATTTGTTGAATGTCAGTGCGGATCGTCTTGAGGTCTTCTTCTATAGAAACACATAGAAGTACAATTTCCTCATGAAGGTCACCCACTGCATCACTTAGTTCTTCAACCTTAATATTAATTTCTTCAATGTTTTTAGCTATGCTTCTTGAACTTCTGTCTGCTTGTGACTAGCTTCATTCCATTTGATGAAATTCTTCAAGAACTTCGAATTAATAGTAGCATCTTGTAGTATTTCACTAAGTGGATGAGTGTGTTCAAAAAAAGATGGTGTTCTAGGTGAATCGTCTAATTCTATGATTTTGATTAAGGATAATTTGAAAAGTTGTTTTTCCTTCAAAGATATCAAGATCATCAGGTCTAGGTAATTTGTAAATCGGTTGCCCAAAAAGGTGTAAAATGGTTTTAACTGAAGTAATGAAACCTAAGGGTTTGAAATGAATGAGTAAATGCACAAAGGTTTCTAAGTTAAAATCAATACCTTCAATTGTGATATTTTTGTATCTTCCTTCTGATATTGTGCCAACTACCTTGAAACTTTCTTCTTTGGTAGATGCTCCAAAATTACTTCCTAATTCCCTTAATATATGATATGATACATAGACACCTACAGGTTGAGCTGTATGACATATATCGTCTATGTTCTTTACTGCCACTTGAATCTCTTCTTCTGTGAGATCAGCTTCGTGTCCTTCAGGAAACTTCGTCTTCTTTCCTTTTTCTTTGCTTATGATTGGTGCTGAGCGCCTAGGTTGTACATCTGGTACAATCTTAATTGTCGTTCTACTTGTTACTGGATATACTGTGTAAGGATCTTTAATAATCTTCAATGGATATGGTTCTGTCTTTTCATCTCGCAGAATACTATATAGTCTTCGTTCTTCAGGACTTAGAAGATGTATTGTATGATGATTTACTGTTATAGATTCAACTTGAACCTTAACTTTTTGTTTAGGAAGTTCTTTGATGATAATTGAACTTCTGTTACGATCAGGTGTTGATTCTTCTATCACCTTCATCTTCAAATCTTCTTTCTTTATCGGTTGAGGAGGGTTATAAGGTACTAGTTGTTGTTTAATAGTCTGTGTCTTTTGTGGAACATTAGATGATGAAACTTTCTTCTAAACAAGTTTCGTCTTTATTTGTTCTTCTATTGATTTGGAAGAGAGTTGTTGTTGAGGCTTCTTCTTCTTAAAAACTAACTTCCTTTTTATCTCTGTCTCTCCAGATGATTGTGATAACTGAGTCTGGGGGATAGAGACAATTGGTTTGGTAGGCTACTGTTGTTTCTCTTTCTCCTTTTTACTCTCAAATTCTCCACTAAGAATCAAAACTTTCTGCTTCTTCTGTTTTTGTTGTTGTAAGGTCATTAATCTTGGTGACCTTCTTAACTTCTTGGGCCTTTCTGATTTGAGCATCTCAGCCTTTCTCTTTAAAGACACTTGATGAGTTGGTTGTTGAACCTTGCTTTCCTTTCTTTCTAGAAATGTCTTGGCTTGTATCTGCATATCAGACGATTGTTGAACCTTTTTCTTTACTGATATTCTTTCGGACGATCTAGGTTTTGCTTATATTTCTAACGGAACATTTTCTTTCTTACTTCATCTTACCGAAAGCTCCCTCTTAGACAGTGCTTTCGGTGTAAGATCTACATCTGCTTCAGCTTCAGTCTTGATCCCCATTTTGTGAATATTAGAGGCATTGAAAATACTCCTAACATTCAACTTTACTCTGTTTCCTCTATCAAGTAGGATTCCAGTTTCCTTGAAGAATCTTGTTAACAGCATACCGTAAGGTAAAGAGCTACTTATCACATAATAATCCTCCCTAGCCTTTATCATGTACTTCAAAATTAAGAACGGAAGATTTACCAGTTGGTGAGTGAGTAGATGAAATAAACAATGTTCATCATTCATTGTCACCAAGTCCTTTGATCCTGCTCTTGGTAAGATACAATGGAGAAGAGGTGAATGAAGAACCCTATCCTTCGGAATGAGGGTTGAAGACTTCTTGACTCTTGGATTACTAGATCCATATAATTGTCGATTGATGTTGGCTTTGTCTATATGAATTTGAGCAATCCAATCTGTATTGTTGAACAGTTTCGCTCCTTTATTTGGACACCCAATAGGCTTCACAATAGAATCTTGTGTGATTATTACCGACAACGCATCTACCATCGATACCACGGTGTTGTCTACCACCTTCGCATTCTTCCAGAACTCATATACTTCATTTAAATACACCGTCTCCAGGATGTTGAAGAAGTTCTTCCAGCCAACTGCTTCAATCTCAAGTTCGATATTCATCTGATTATTCTTCAAAGAAGTAAAATCGACAAGTCTACAATAGACAAGAGATTTCGACATTTTTAATTTGTAAAGGATAACACTAAACACAGAGATGTATTTCACTTAAAGAAGCAAGGTTAGTATAAAAATGAAAGAAAGATATGAGCTGAAATAAGACAGATTTGAAGTTTAGAACAGAGGGTTTGATGGTCTTTGTTGAGAGCACTCTGAACAAGTCGGTTTCAAAGTTTTTTTAAGAAAATTCTAGAGTGTAAGGTTTTACAGATTCTGAGATGATTTCCTTTTTATATACACTCTCGAAAAGTTACCATTTGTAACATTTTTAACTGATCCTCCAGTAATCATGAAATTAAAACTACCGAGTGAAAATTTACCGTTAATATATAATATGAAAACTTACGACTTTTCAACTTCTTCAAAATGAATCGTCTGGATCATGGAGTTTTAGACGAATGGTCATTTAACATTACCATATTCAGATTTTGTTTGATTTCCTTGAATTTGTCTTCAATTAAGGGTTTGGTGAAGATATTTTCCCATTGTTGATTCGTCTCAACAAATTGTAAATTGATGATCCCTCTCTGTACATAGTCTCTTATAAAATGATGTCTAACTTCAATATGCTTGCCCTTGAGTGTTGTATTGGATTCTTTGACAGATTAATAAAACTTGTGTTGTCACAAAAGATTGGAATATGATCTTCTTGGATAGAATAATCTTCTAACTGATACTTAATCTATAACAACTATGAACAACAGCTTGCAGCTGATATGTATTCAGCCTCTGTAGTAGATAGAGCAATTGAACTTTGCCTCTTGCTTGACTAAGGAATTAGATTATGACCAAGAAAGTGACAGCCTCCACTTGTACTCTTTTTATTAATCCTATCTCCAGTATAATCAGCATCACAGTAGCCAATTAACCTGAAATCTTTACCTTTCTCATACATTAAGCAAAGGTCAGTAGTACTTACCAAGTATCTCAATATTCTTTTGACAGTAATATAATGAGACTCTCTAGGATCTTCTGGAAATCTTGCACTCAAACAGACACTAAACAATATATCAAGTATGCTTGTAGTTAGGCAAAGCAAAGAACCAATAATTCCTCTGAAAAGAGTTTGATCAATCTTCTTACCAACATCATCCTTAGATAAGGCGATTGAGGGATGCATAGGAGTTGATATTAGTTTAACATTCTCCATTTTATATTTGACTAAAAGTTCTTTGATATACTTTTGTTGATGAACAAAAATCTTTTCTTCAGTTTGTTTAAT
>JANIHZ010000009.1:36823293-36833806 GCA_027478365.1 Erythroxylum rufum | reverse complement strand
GTGTAATTCTAAATGTATTCTGACATTTGTTGATGATTATTCCCATTACAGTTATGTGTTCTTGCTTAAAGACTGAATGTTGAGAACCAATTAGAAAAATTCATCAAGATAGTCAAATTTGACCGTGGAGGAGAATATCATGGCAAACATGGTGTTTTAAGACTTTAAAAGGTCCATTTGCCAAATATTTGGAATCAATTGGAATAGTGACTTAATTCACTAAGTCGAGTAGTTACAAAATGGTGTGTTGCCGAAAGCATAACTGCACCATAAAGGACTTGAAGAAGTCGATGCAGAACATGACTATTCTACCTAATTATCTAAAAGTGTGAAAACACAGCCTTGCACACATTTGTGTATGGGGCTGCCCTACTGAGGTAGTGTAATCATTATAAAGATAAATTGCATGCTCGTTGTGCTTATTACTATTTAGTAAGATATCCTGACCACTTTAAAGCTATAACTTTTACTGTAGAGAAGGAGGGACCAGAATAGTAGAATCACAAACAGCTAAGTTTTTGGAATACAATGTCTATCATGATGGTGGGCTCTTTGACCCTTCGGATGATAGCAGGGTGGATACTATAGTTATTATGTACCCGCCACTCTTACAGTTAGATTCAGTGGATCTAGGTCTTTATATCGTGCTTGTACAGGAATAGGAACCCATATCTATACACACAGAAGTTCCTAGGGGTACAAGATCTAATGCAGTTAGGTAGATCTACTAGAGTGAGACGACCTGCTATCCCATCTAATTACATAGTCTATCAGGTGTACAGGACTATGATATTAGACATGTTTCAAATATTTTACAGAAGATATTTCTAGGCCCAATGTGGATGTGTAGTGGAATGCAATGAATGACGAGATGTAAGCCATAAAGCATAGTAAGGTCTGGGAGCCAGTTGATTTGCATTGAAGCTACAAACCTGTCAGTTGTAAATGAAGTTTTCGACCTAAAGGATTTCATGATAAAATTCAGCGGTTTATGAGCTCAGTAAGTTGCCTAATGGTTCACTCAAAGAGAAAGGTTGACTTTATATTACCTTTTCTCCCGTATCCTAGTAGGATCCATTTTGAGTGATTAAGGCAATTGTAGCTTATGATGATATAGAGTTACATCAGATGGCTATCAAAACCACTTTCCTGAATAAAGACCTTTATGAAGTGGTCTATATGGAACAACCTAAAGTTTATAGTTTATATCAAACCTCCTAAAAGTGATACCTTACAGTTGATGAGGTTATGACCTCTTTCAGCTTCATGGAAAATAAAATTAAAAAGATGCTTGTACTATAAGGTCAGGGGGAGCAAAGTTATCTTTTTATTACAGCATGTGGATGATATATTGCTCACATCAAATTACTTGACCATGTTGTATGAGGTTAAGCAACTTTTGGTCAAGAACTTTGACATAAAGGACCTTGGTGCAACATCTTCTGTCCTAAGTATTCAGATTCATCGGGACAGATCTCAACACTCATAAGACCTCTTATAGAATGCATACATTGAGTATGTGTTATAAAGGTTTAATATGATTAACAGTAAAACTATTGTAGCACCTATCTCTCATAGTGAGAGATAATATTTGGCACAATATTCAAAGAATAAAATAAAGAGAGAGGTTATAAGGAATGTTTCGTATTCTAGTACGATTGAAAGCCTGATATATGCTCAGGTATGTGCTAGGTAGGACATTGCATTCACTGTTTGAATGTTTGGCCAATATTTGGTTAATCCAGGTGTAGACTATTGGAATGCAGTCTAGCGAGTGTTGAGATATTAAAGGGAATTAAGGATTATATGTTGATATATAGCACAATCAACAGACTAAACCTCGTAGGAAATTCAGATTCAGATTTTAGCTATGTGTCTGGATGATCGAAAGTCTACTTAAGGTTATAGTTTTAAATTTGCAAATGGTACAATGTCGTGGAAGAGTGTCAAGTAGACACGGGTAACTTTCTCGACCATGTATACAAAGTGCATACTATGAGGCTGCTTCACAGACGGTTTAACTCAGAAACTTGATTTCTGAGTTGTCTATGGTTGATTCAGTGGCTAGACCTATTTGGTTATACTGTGATAATCTTGCTACTATGTTGTTTAATAACAATAAAGGATATAACAAGGTCTTAGCATTTAAAGGTCAATTATTTGGTTATAAAGGTGTTCATACAAAAAGGTTACATTAAGGTTTGGAGCATTTAAAGACTGAGGAAAAGTTAGTAGATCCTTTAATTAAAGGACTTCGCCTACTTGTGTTTGTGACACAAGTATACAATATGGATGTTTTGATGTCCTTAGACACTGTTAGTTAAGAGATCGTTATGTTTGCTTCATGTACATTTGTACATTTTGATGTATTATGACAATATGATGGTTCATCAATAGAGATGATTATCATTTATTCTCAGTAATACTTGTTATCATATATTGTCATAATACGTATAAAAGTCTTAAGATTTTATCAATCTTAAGCATTTAAAAGTCATTGGGTAAATATACAGATTGACCTTGTACCTATGTCATTTAGACGCATATAGTTTTAAATGGATATCTATGAAGTTTGACATGATATAGGGGGATATAAGTTTTTAATCCTATAAAGGTTCTCTAATGTAGTTTAGCATTTAGTTGGAGAACATAAAGGTTTTCTCTAACGCAGTTTAGTATTTGGTGAGAGGAAATAAGTTTTCTCTAATGTTGTTTAGCATTCGGTGAGAGAAAATAAGATTTCTTTAATGTAGTTAGCATATGCAGTTTAGTATAAAGTTGGAGAAATCGAGACATACAAACGAAGATGATATAATTTAGATCATAAAAGTATCATCCTATTTTGTCACACTTCATATTCTCATTCATGTTAGTGAGGTATTAGGTATACGTGATTGTATTGGATCTGTGTCACAAATGACAATGCATTTGATACTTTTTTGTATCAAAAGCCTTGCAGGACAAAATGATGGACTTTCGTTATCTTTGGATTAAATATTACCTTAGTCAACTAATTCAGTAGCATGACTTAACCGAGTTTTAAAGCTATTTTTAAATTAGAGTCAACTGTAATTAATATTTGTCTAATGGGGAGAATGTTGGAGAATTTTGTCCTTTTCCATAAAGTTGGACAACTATTAATTGCATTTTTAAGTTTTTAATAACTTATCGGTTAAGTTATGTATTTTGATCCAAATAAAGATAATAAAGTGGCCCAATAAATGATCTAAATCAATGAGTTGAAGTTCGTGTAGAAAATAGATCCCGATCAATGTAGACCAGACCCATATCGGTCTTGTGATGGGGAAGCCTGATATGGATGCTATATATAAAGATTAAGGTCTCCTACAGTTGCTCATATAATCAATCATATGCATAAGGTTTTTATGATCTAGTAAGAGAACTTACGTTTTGAGAAAACTATAGAAAGACCTTATCCGCGTCTCGGAGAGTAGTTCCCGAAAAGACGGTGGTGGATTTACGCTCTTTTCGGCTTCAAAAAGCTCGTTTGAAGTTACGAAGATCGAAATCAGGTATTTTCGCATTTCTTCGTTTCTTGTTCTTTCAGGTTCAATCCAGAATACGTAACTAAAGTACAATTACATATTACATTTGCTACTTTGAGTTGCAATTTTGATGTTTTCTCTCCTTCTGAGATGATGAATAAACCTTGTGTAGGAAAAGAGCAAACTTAAATTGCCTGGGAAGATAATAAACTTGCCAATCTGAAATGTCTATGCATCAGATAACAAAGCTAGTGATGGACTTTGGGACACAAATACGAGAACGACAAGTAATTTTCATGACAGTTGTGCTGGAGAAATGAGATATATATTATTGGGGGATGATGTGTTCCAAGGTTAAAATGTCGAAATCACGTGGTTTGTTGATATGAACGTCAGCATTGGCTTGGTCAAGTATGGAAGATGAGTCGGGGTTTTCATCACATGGGGTGGCCTTTGCTCAATTAAGAAACGATGAAGGTCCTCTGTGGCCTGTTTTATCAAGAGACTCGTAATTAGTTATACCTTCATTTTCAATCTTTCATGCATGTCGTCATCACCCCAAAAACATTAATCAAGTTGAAGTTCTTAACATTAATGAGAAAGCTATGGTGGTTAGGAGGACCAAATTTAATCCACGAAACTAATTTGTGTTGTTTACGTTAAGTATCATTTTCAAAGATGGAAGTTTGTAACATTTCCATGGATTGGGAATGAGGAATGTTAGATTTGAATTTGAATTCGTACGTATACATGTACATGACTTAAGTTGAGTCAACAATATTTCCTTTTTTCTCATCTATCCATCAACCACCGAACCCCTCTTTACGACTAAGGTTGCGTTCTAGTTCAAAGCTTTCGTATTCCTTGACTCAGATTTTATTTTTCTTTTCTACCGTCCTCCCATTACCTTCCATTTCCCCTCTCAATATGAAAAGACATTAGCTCAGCTAGCACACCCGAATGAGAAGATGAACCAGTTGTATGTTAGAAGGCCAGAGCATGTTGGGTCTTGCTTAAAAAGCTTGTGTTGGTCAGCAGTCTCCTTAATGAGATTAGATAATTAGGAATGAATGATTAAGAAAACAACAGAGGCTTCCTTCAATTTTCACAAGGATATCTAATATTAATCTAGTTGATACGTGAAATTTGGAAAGATTCAATAATACGTAATCTTATCTCTGTCGTTCAATCTCCACTGTGGGGCACATTCATTCAACCACCAAGAGCACGCTATTTTTCTTTGATCCCTTTTTGTCCTAATTAATTTTATCCTCGTCTTAGTATTATCTACAAAAAAAATTTGTTACATTTTTTAAATAAACTCAATTCTTATCATTCTCCTAGTCCAATTATTATCCTTTATTGCCTTTATATTTGTAACTATTATCATTTTATACAAAAAGGTTACTTGTAATATCATCATTTTGACAACATAATTAGTGTTTCTTGATCAAAGGACCTAATTAATCTTTAAGCTATAGCTCTACGCATAAGTTTGCTTGGTCATTGATTGCAAACTCCAAGACAATGGGTCCAAACTCAACCAGGAACTTGTTGCTATTTGCCAAGTGGCGAGGAAGTGATTAATACCAATACAATTATAGCATTACAACCATTCAAGAGTTGACCATCAATCCTCTTTTCCACATATCAAATGAAAATGAAACGTATCCTCCCCAACAATCAACTGTTTTTGTTTGCAATAAACTCAACTTTTTATCCTTATAGAATAATTACTCTTTTTAAAAGTGGGAGTAATCAAAGAATTTATGTTATTGTACGATAGTTATCTTTATATAAAAGAAAAATGGCTATTCTTGAATATAGTAACTTGATTTTATTAAAAATAATACGATACAATTGCAATAAAATATTAAAAAATGTTTAATCAATTTAAGATAATACAAATATATTTTTTAAAATAAACAAAATCGTTTATATCATTTACCCAAATAACAAATCCTTATCCCAAACGAAGTCTATCATATTGACATCTCGAAGTGGAGCAAGCCACGGTCAACCCGCCAAGCTTGCCAACCCAGCCACGTGACTCGCTATATCTAAGGGCACGATCCACACAAAGCAAGGCGAAAGCGACCCCAGTGGACGTGTCGCTCATAAATTCAACATAGATCAGAATCAAAAGGAAGTGTTTGCGGATTCAAATGGGAACTTAATTTGGTTCCTTGTAAAACGTCCCTGTTAAGCAATAAAATGACCATAGACATTATATTCAAATTAGGCTAGTAAGACCGTTTCATAGCCAGCGATTTAACTCTTTTAAGTGTTGACACAACAGCAAAGCAGAACATTCAGAAAAACTGAAAGGACTTGCAGAGACTCCAGTCAAATTAGCAGTTGAGTGAGTTTGCGTTGTGTTTAATTTAATATATTTTTAATAATAGATAACCGTATCTGGCAATTGGAAAGTGGAAGCCCCAAACACCGGAATACGACTTAAATCCATTCTACGTTTGGTAGTTTCAATTGGTTGCCAGTTGAACACAACCGTCCAATTTACAGTTCCATAGAAAGCTCGGCCTTTTCAACATTCCTATTCCTTTAAATTACTGATATCTTACACTTAGAATTCCCACTACCATTTGTCTTACGTAGGAAAAAGGTGGCAGGCGACACAAGTAAACGAAACATAATTAGAGAGAGAAAGGGAAAGATCTGCAAAAGTTAAGGGAAATAGAGTATGCTTAGCAAAGCTTTTAAGCTTTGATTTATTCACCTTTAAATAAATGCATGTGTAGTGTCAGTTAACGGGCAGGGGTATTATGATTCTTTCAATAATGGACAAAGCCTTAATGATTAGTAAATTTCATGAATGTATATGCGCGTGAGTGAAAAAAGATGGAGAGAGACCCGATAGGCCGATACCCTTTTAAGTTTCTTTTTGTGTATATTAACCAGTCTTTGGTTTTTTTTCCTTTTCCAGCGATTAGACAGCTGCCTTCTTTTGCTTTGCTCTTCCGTTCCATGTGACCCGACTTCTTCTCTCCTTCACTCCTCTACTCATTCGTCTTTGTAACTCTATCATACTCTATAGTTTATTTGGTTATTTTTGTGCGCACAGGAATGCCAAAGCAAATCTAAGGCCTTTGTCTCTCTAGCTGAGTCTTATCCTGATGTGGGCAGGAGAAATCAGACGTCTGGATGGAGTTAAGAGTAGCAAGATGCTAACTTTTGGAGGATATTAAAGATGGGTTTTTGCTTTCATCTTCAATTTACTTGAGGTACTAATATTTCCGGTTGTTTTGTTCCTAGCTAGAGGGAAGTGTTGTAGGAAAAAAGGTCTTGACTTGTGGGTAAAATGAGGGACTTCCCTTCTTGTTTTGGTGAAACCGGTGTTCAAGTTGCTGATTCCTCCTCTTCAGGGGCCAGTAAAGCTGCTCAAAACTTGGTCACTTGTTTATATCAATGTAAATTGCGTGCCCGTTCTTGCTTGATTACGGTTTCTTGGACCAAGAATCTGATGGGTCAAAGCTTTGGTGTCACAATCGATGATTCATCCTGCCAATCTCTCTGTAAAGTTGATATAAAACCATGGTTGTTCTCTAAGAGAAAAGGGTGCAAAAATTTAGAGGTCGATTCTGATAAGATTGATATCTACTGGGACGTATCAAATGCTAAATTTGGTTCAGGGCCTGAGCCCCTGGAAGGATTTTATTTGGCCATTGCATTTAACCAAGAAATGGTGTTACTTCTTGGGGATATGAAGAAGGAAGCATACAAGAAAATTGGCAATATCCCAATGCATTCAGGTGCAAATTTAATTGCCAAGAGGGAGCACATACTTGGGAAGAAGTGTTTTGGTTCAAAAGCTCAATTCTGTGGTTGGGGGCAGCTGCATGATATCATGATTGAGTGTGATACTGTCGATCTTAAGGATCCATGCCTCGTGATCCGTATTGACAGTAAGATGGTAATGCAAGTGAAGAGGCTAAAGTGGAAGTTCAGGGGCAACCAAACCATATTGGTGGATGGGATACCAGTTGAAGTTTTCTGGGATGTCCATAATTGGCTGTTTGGTAATGCTATAGGCAATGCAGTTTTCATGTTCAAAACTTCCTTGTCTGTGGAGAAACTGCGGTCCAACCAATCCATTTTTGATCCCTCTGTATTGACCTTGTCTCACTCTCAGCGATTCAAAGATTACCAGTTACGAGGTCTTGGCTTTTCTCTTGTCTTGTATGCTTGGAAGAACGATTAGGTGCTGCACCTTGTGTCGAATGTTAACATATACCTCTTGAACTGTTTTTCGATATTGAATTGAAAGAGATAAGAGTCAATGAAACTTCAAGTTTATTCGTTTGTTTCCTTCTTCATCCCTTTCATGGGAAGTATATTACATGAGTGCACCATATCACCGCTCTTCGTTGCTTCTAGTGATTCAGCCAATGAACGAGGTGTTGATGAATAACCCATTTGATTGTTAATTACATACCTTATTATCCTTGGAACAATCTTGACTGATGTGAGATACCCTATTTCTGTACTCACGTTACAGCTGACGTTAGCAGGAATTCTGAGCTTTTTATTGGAGCAAAGAAAACATTTAATTACTTTTTCCATTACCTTAGATGAATCTGTGTGCTCTGCTACTTGTTTGTTTCCAGGGTTGTAGTTCTTTCGAATTGTTCTATGCCGGATCATCTTTGTGTCTAAAAGAAGATGAATACATGTAATTCGCTTGCAATAGCAAACCATTCAACAAATTTGTTAAATTTCCCAAGAACACAAGAGATACCTTGTAGCATGTGTGGAGAATTAATTTCAGAAGATCAGTTCTTTTCCCTGCATTTAAGGAATATGTCGTTTAACATCCTTATTAGATGAAGATTTAGTAAACGAGGAAACTGTGTGGACAGTCATAAAGCGGCATGCTTGAAAGTTTGTTACTTTTCTATTCATTACAGAAACCAGTCTTAATCACAATTTCTGGTGCTATGTCTATTCTTTTCCTCTCTTTACCCTTAATCGAGAACAATTAATAAGTGCCTTCTTTTACGAAACCATAACATTGAAATGACTACAAAGCACTACTTGGAGCAGAGTCTTGGTAAATTCTGAGGACTTAGCTTAGAAAACAAGCAAATACAGAAAATTAGAGGCATAATTGGGATGTTAAAGTCTAATATAATACTCCCAAGATCAATAGAGAATACTTTATTTCTTACTTAAAGGAAAAACAGGCTCCTCCACTGTGATTTATTTATTGCAAAAATTTAGAAAAAAAAAAGCATTCTTCTCCACCGTGATCTACAATCCTTTCCATGGAATCCTATATGCATTAGTAAGAAAAGAAAAAGATGAGCCAAGTAAAGCACACTCACTTCATAGGAAAAAGGTGACTCCCCCTATTCTAATTAAAGAAAAAGGAAAGAACAAGATGACTCTAAAAACTGATTATGAAAGAGAGTATATGAGGATTGTATTATGCCTTAATTTTCAACGTGGATCGAAACTAGTGTGGATCTATTTTACGCAAATAAATAAATGAATCCCACTAATATGAGGGTTCTATAAATAAATAAACAAATAAATGGAAAAAATAAAGCCTCTATTATATTATAGAAAAATAAAATACCTATAGAATGAATATATGAATATATATTTTAACCTTGTATAGCCTCCATTATATAAATGATTCTTCTAGTAGTAGAATTGCAATCCAATTATTCTAAGATTATGAGGAATAATCAATTTTAAGATGGAATCATGAGATTCTATCTTTTTATATGGATTAGCTCTTATCTACTTCGATCATGTCCTCGTACTTAAAATAGGTTTAATCTATTCAATATCTTTAGGACCTCTAAAAGGCTTGGTAGAAAGTTAGAAACAAGCCTAAGGATAAAAATATAGAGATAACGTGCAAGTGACCATCAGGGATAACTCTGCCTTAGATTTAGACTAATCTCAATAAATCGAACCCTCTTCATGCTCGTATATTGAGGATGTATCATACTTTTTCCAACTCCTTTATGGGATTTAGGCTTAAAATGACTGAATTAGAGTTGTAAATAACAGCCTTCTTTTTTTTTTTTTCCTGGTTTGGACGTTGTTTCTCTAATGTGAAAACATCTTTTAGGTTGACAAAGACATCTTTAAAGATCCAGCTCAATTAAAACTTCTCAAATGCAAGCCATCTTAAGTGTCTCTTCATATCAGCCAATGATACCGTTAACTCTCCTTATATAAAGCAAGATATGCAGAAGAAACATTAAATTTCACTATTCTTTAGAGTTTTAGCTTGTTATTTTGAGAGCAAGTCGCCCCTGTTATCTTTAATAAACCTATTTTAGAGGAAAGGAAGATCATTTCAAGTGTTCGACAGACCTATCACATTTTGGAAGTAATGCCAAATTCTTTTTCCTCTATTTATGATATCAAGAGTAGTAAGGATATGATTAGTTTGAGCAGAGGAGCAAACTCCAGCGATTCTTTCTTTAGTGATGTCCACTTAGTCGCTTCCATCCATACAAATAACAATCTTGAGTCAAAAAGATCAATTGGTGCTGTGGCAAACCAACTTAGGATATCTTATGAACATGAGAACGTCGAATTTGGAAAGAGACTTCGTTGAAAAATTCTTCGTCGAACTCACTGCGTGGGGATTATGATGACAAGAAGATGGGACTTTCAAAAGATGAGGGAGAAATTCAATATACGTGAGAGTATAGGACTTAGATACGTCAAGGTTGAGGAGCGAATACGTCATCCCGGCCTAGGAAAGTAAGATTTTAATACAAAGTAGTGTGAATTCATTCTCCTATCCATCCCATCATCCTCCAAATCTTATAAGCGACAACGTCTAAATCTCAGCCAACTTCACTTGCATTGCATGCTTGGAGTTTATTGATAGATTTTATCAATGTTTTAAAAATCCGACCGGTGATTGAACCAGAGAAGCAACTGATTCAAGGGTTAATGGTTCAACCGGAATTCAACCGTGGTTGAACCGGTGATTAATAAATATATAAATTTTTATTTTATAC
>JANIHZ010000009.1:36677730-36695247 GCA_027478365.1 Erythroxylum rufum | reverse complement strand
CATACTTTTATGAATAATTTGTATTTGTTTTCACCAATTATTTTTATAATTTTTTGTCTTATATATTGACATAAATAAGTTCTAGTTATCCTGAGAACCGAACCTAAAAATAGGTTAACCGATCCTATAGGCTCTTTAGGTTCAGGTTTAGGTTCGTGAAATTGCCGAACCTAACATTCAGGTTCAGGTTCAGGTTCAAGTTATTCATAAACAGGTCAGGTTACCCTACCATGAACACCCCTAATTTTAACTGCCAAAAAAGATTATATTTACTAAAAAAGTGCTTTTTTATTTTACAGTTAAACACTCGTTTTTTTAAAAAGCTTTTGTAATAAAAAAAGTACTTATTTACTCTTCAAAAGCTCAACCAAACAGGCATTTAGTTTTAAATCAACAAGCTAAATTCAAGTTGACCTGAACCAAAACCCGACTCAAACAATCAACTCTAATTTATTGAGAAAACGATGTTATTTACCTGACCCGTTTTCACACTTAAGTGAGGTTGTATCATTTACTAAGATCAGTATATTAAATTAGAGGCGGTTAGCTAATGAACTTGCTCGGTTGATTCCCGTACTATATATTTCGCCAAAATCTATAGGTCATGGATGATATTCTCCATTACGAACCTGGATTAAACCAGGGTTTAAGAATTTTTCTTTGATACTATCTCCACCTAGCCACGTTCTTCAGATATAAGGAGCAAAAACAGGATCTTGGCCCTATTAAGTTGGGAGTTCATGGAATGGACCGAGATATTAAGGCAAAGGAAATTTTTTCAAGCAGAGTGTTAATCCAAGACTGTTCCGGGCATGTTATGCTCAAAGCAGGATTTGTTCTACCAGTTTAGTTACGTGTTGAAAATTCTAGAAAAGAAAATTCCTTAAGACTTGACAGCAACAAGTGGAGTTAGCTTCTCAGACCTAATACAAAATAAGATGTGATATTCAGTACCATGTTTGGAGCAGGAATGGAAGCTAAGATACAAAGACCAAACTCGCAACCAATCAACTTTGTGGTACAGCCTCCACGAACTGCTTTTTCATTTGAGTAGAATGCCAATGCTAAATATTCATCTTTTCCATTTCTAAGGACAAGTCCTCTGGTACAAATTCTTCTTTTAATCTACATAAAACCCAATCATCCAGCTGAAGAGAACAGACAATGTAGTAATCAGAATCATATGCTGATAGTGGCCTTGCAAGTCAGTAATGTTTCAATTTTGGATCATTTCATCATGTTTTGCCAAATTGTATTGATATTAGAGCATCTCTAGCTTATTTTTCATTACCTGACTACATTTAAGATGAGCATTGACGATATAATAGTATAATACGTTTTCAACATTTGGTTAGTGAACTAATTATTAAAAGTGAGGAAGAAGTAATTTGTTTTTCACCTTCCCTTCCCAATGGTTGCACGTGACTAAGCAGTAATGGTGCAGCAATCTGTATTCAATCATATGCCAGTTCGTTTTGCGTCCATTTCTTAATTCCCCTTCACAGAAGCGCAGCTTTTGCTTTACTCCTACCACCCCGAAGTTGCCTAAGATTTTACCATCTGAATACTCGAATGCTTCCCAATAGCCATGTCTTACTTGGTAAACTGGAAGCCATCTAGATCCATAGTGGCAATTCCTGGGTGTCAACACAAACCGTTCCTTCACTCCACTTACATTTGCTTCGCCTAAAATAAGCGTCAAAAATTCATTATTCCAACCAAGCAAGAACTTCTAAGCCAATAACTTTATATGTGAACATTAGTCTGGTGAGGAGACCATGGTATGACAAAATTTCAAGAGAAACAAACCTGAGAAGAATTCTTTGGGATGATAATCTCGTATATCTGCCACTATTAAATTTTCTATAAAAACTGGTTGACTTGTAAATTTGTTGTTGAGTTGATTTATTATGTACTGATCAAACTCGTGGTTGTCAGTCATCCCCAGAGCTCAAAACCAAGCTTATGATGCAAAAGTTAAATAAGTCCCGTTGGTTTTCTGTAGAAATGAAAACTCAAAGATCTGGCATAACACCGATCATGCGGATATGAAGTTTAACAAGTTCAATATATAATGTCATTGGAAAGACAGAATATTCAGAAAGAAGCAGATATTATGAGGTCTTCAACCCCTAAGGTTTCAAATAACAGGTACAGACAATGCGAGGCTGCTTGATAATACATATTCAATGCTGCTATTCTATAGCAAGTTCCAGATCTCCTAAGCCATAAAAATGCTGATTTTTCAGTGCCTTTGGATGATGTTCACTAAGATTATTTTGTGAACGAAAGACACACTCCAACTGTTGCAGCTAAAAATGCCTGGAAAATGGGATTTCGACCCAACCCAGGCTTCAACAGCACAATCACTCCTAAACCTCTACTCAGTAAACTGCGAATCAATGAGTTATTTCATCAAACGATTGAGCAGCAATCCTATCTCAATTTTAACAAATACAAGAATTAATGCATGTCTTGATACTAATCATTGATTCCCATTTATCATTTTCAAGTGAGCTTTTTATCAAACAGGAAGTCTGCATGTATTATCGTGGACTTCTCATGAACTTTCAAAAATTCGAAAGGACCCTGAGTAAAGACCAAATATTTAACATCTCAAGAAGATAAACTTGGAGTAATATCCTGATTTTTCAGAAGACACAGAAAGACTTGGCTTACCTTGGCAAAGGACAGTCTAGAAGTGAAATTAATTGAAATCCTAAATTCTCAGAACCCTAATGCTAATGAAAGATACCAATTGCATTAGCAGGGATTCACCATTGAACTACCCACAACCCAAACCGATTCATAAAGAATAAACCGAACAAAACAAGAAGTTTGTAACTCGATGGGGAAAATACCCTCTTCTGCCAACCACTATTTGTCCTGAATTGAGAAGAGCAAAATGATTACTTGTTTTACCATTCTTTTGTCAATAAACAAGCTGAACAATTTAAGCATACGGGACGATTTAAACAAGCTCCTTGTATCTAGATTCTAGATATGTCTCTGCTTCTTTTTCAATGTGTCAAACAAACTAAATATCTGCGAAATTATTTAATCACTCAACCAAAGATGTAACTATTTATATTAATTTTATTTGATCATTTTATCACAAGTTTAATAAATAATTAACCATATTTTTTATATTAAACTTCTTTACTATCTTTAATTCAGAATAAATATCATTTTCTTATCCTTAAATTTTATAAAAATTGTAATTGATAAATATTCAAAATGAATTTAAAATTTTAAGTTTTTTCCCTTTGCACAAAATATTAATTACAATAGTTATAATAAAAGTATGAAATAGTAAAAAGAGGTTAAAAAAAGTCAATGTAATAATAGACTAACATAAAATATTTGATCTAAAGATAATAAAAATATATTATTTCATCTATAAGGCTTTCTTAGAAAATATGAAATGCATGTATCTTATGTGACACATTTAATATAATCACGTATATCTAATGCTTTATTGACATGAATTAAAAAAATAGTGTGACAATCAATAATAATATCTCTATGATTTAAATTGTAATATTATTTCGTTTGTAGGTCTTAATTTATCTAAAATTTATGCTAAACTATAATAGAGAAATTTGTTTTCTCTCACTAGAACTTAAACTACATACGAGAAAGCCTATATAGGATTAAACACTTATATCATGCTATGTCTCGTAAATCCATAGATTTCTCAAAACATTTGTATATATCATAGAGACATATGATCAATTTTAATCTGTATATGTAGCACTCCACTCTCATAATGCATATTCCCGAACATACCGAGGGTATTCAGAAATACATTCTACAAAGGCAGTGCGCTAGGATGGTTAAACAATCGAACTCATTACAAATTTTGTCACGTATCACATGCATTTTATAGAAAACCACTAATCAAATTGGGCCCTTTTTTGTCATAAATATCATAATCACAATTATTATTACACCCATTGATCAATCTCATTTACAAACATTTCCAATTTGGAAAGTCATTACAAAACATAATTATTCAGATATACGTGGTACAATAATTGTGGAATACATTCTTTAATACAAAAATTAATAGAAAAATCTATGCAAACGTGAACTGATCCTGACCTTTATCTTTTATTCGAATGTAGTGGCTAGACTCCAATTTGTCTAACTATAGATTTTCTCTAAGCCTGAAAATGTTGCAAATTTTAGGTTGAGTTTTGCGAACTCAGTGAGTGGACCATCCTCGATGGCTCACTTCATCATATAACACATCAACTCATAAAATCATACATTTCACATCATTTCATTAATCATCATGTAGCATCGCAAAACTCTTTTGTTCATAATTTTCACATTTCACATTCAGAGCAGTCAAACAGTCCATTTCAATCATTTAAAACATACATATCAATTATATATGCAATGCACATGAGACTCACTTCCAATTGTTATTATCGTGATTGACTTTTTATTGGCCCATATCCTTTATAGATACCGGGCTTGTTTATGATATTGTCCCATATCTCTTGTAGATATCGGGCACATTAACAACTGAGCCTATGACTTTTGCGTATATTCCAAGCTTTAAGCTCTTTCATACTGGTCACTTCGGCTACAACTTTCTTTATATTATCATGCATTCATGTAATGAAATGCATCACATTTACATATGTTCTATCAGTTACTTAATTTCAGTTTCACATTCACATTCACATTTATCATCGGACCTGGTTCGACATTCAACAATAATGTTAAGTATCACTTATTCATTCAAATTCACATTCAAGGAGTCCTTCCAATGATTTTTACATGCATCAAACGCCTCAAGCATTTATTGTCTGGAATTAACACATTCACATCAATCATATCAGTAATAGTTTAATACAAAAATTTAGAATAGAACAAATAATGAAAATGAGACTATCTAGGTCGACTCACAGTACGCTCCAGATTAGCATTTGCTTTCTTTATCCGGAAACGTCTAGATGCGTACATTCTATCCTATATATCAACATTATGCAATACACATATTGCACACACATTATTAATTGCATAACCACATAAACATTCAATTATACATATATGTATAGGTGTAATGTATAATGCATGCTCAATTTGACTATTCCGGGTATGTTTCCTTAATCACGTCTCTTGATCATTCAAACCTTATCATTTGTATGTGTCTAGCTTATTATTAGTTTTACACCTCAAGAAAACTTGGTTATTCTAATATCATAATTCAATTACTCATCATTTCTTTTCTAGCATTATATGCTCTCATAATATCCAATTCTCATTCACCTTTACTTAACAAATATTACTCAACTCCTTTGAATCACAACTATAATCATATGAACATCTTCATTCCCATTATGCTCATGCCTTTGGTACTTTAATATTAACAATTCATTCACTAAGTTATAACCTCAATTATCACCTCATACATATCAAACATTTAGTCACTTAATCCAAGCATCATTCTAGGTTCAATTCAAGCTCCATTTAAGCATAAATTAAGTCCAAATGGTCAGTGAATGTTCATTAGGCTGACATTCTCGGGTTTTCCATCTTTTCAGCTCTGCTCATGTCCGTTTGAGGGGACACAATGTCCACTGGGCGGACATTCACGGAACATCCAGAAATGTGAAAATTTGACCCTTTAGACAACAAAATCTCTCCTCGAGGTCTCATAGAAGTTGTAGAACTCGAAGTCCTCTTCAAAAGAATACTTAAATGATCTCAATCTGACATCCACAAAAAAAGTTCTGCCTCTTTCCCCAAAATCTATCCAATTACATCCATATTTTCCAGATTTCTAACTTTTTACTTACTACGTTCAACACCGTATGCTTGGTCTATCATTTATAATTTAATTCCTCATCATTTCCCCATCATTCTTAACTCCATTTCATCTCAATATCATCCATAAACAAATTATAGTCCATGATTGATCATGAACACTAAAAACAAAACATATACATATATACATTCATCATCAACTTTTTGAACATGTTCAACTTCATTTATTGTCCCGTGGAATTTTTTTTCTCTAGTTAAGCTTGATTTAAAAGAATTTTGAGGTTTTGATAGATTAAATTTTTGGAGTTAATTATTATGTCAAGGTTAGTAGGATTTTATTGCATGGATTGATGGAATTTAATTGTTAATGTTGTAATAATGTATCAAGGGCAAAATTGGCAAGTCACTTAGGGTTAAAAGATATAAGGATTATATGGAAGCGCAAAAGGGACATTTTGCAACCATAAAGGGTATAAGTTAGAAGAAGAAAAATTGTTGGCTTGTTTGAGAAGAGAGAAGCACGAGAATGAAAGAAGAGAAAGGATAAAAAGAAGAGAAAAGCTAGAGTTTGGAGATTCTTAAAGAGTTTGAAGAATTTGGAGCTTCAACAAGTAAGTTATGTTTTACATTTCATGGGTATGGTTGAATGAAACTCAAATATAGCTTAATATATGTAGGAAGTTGTTGATGAATGATGTAGACAAGTGTTCTCTTTTAGGGTTAATGATCAAAGATAGATTATGATGTATTTGTAAATGATATTGGGTTGAAATGAAGTTGAAAATGAAGTAGAAGAGATGGTTTAGTGTTTATATCGGTTATATGTGAAATATGGGAAGTAAAAAGATGAAAAATGTAGCAAAACCCGTTCTCGGAATAGGTTTCAGAATTTCGCCGCGGCGAACTCAACTTTCTAATACAGAATATGCTTTGGTATTTTAGGCATAACTTTTTGTGTAGTTATCCAAATGGGGTGATTTTTGATTTGGTGTAAACTAGAGACATAGGGCTAAATTTTTTTTTGATGAAATAGAGTCTTGATTAACTCTCTAAGAATTTGAAATTTTGGATGGAAATTGAGTGTGGAATGTTGTTTTAGTATAAGACTAGCCTAAAAATGTTTTTGGTATAACTTCTAGAGTATTGAACTACATTGAATGATTTTGATATCTTTAGAAACTTAAGAAAATGGGAAACATTTTTCTAGAAGGAAGTGTTATCAAATTTTCTCATTTATCTAATCGGAATGATCATAGAAAAATTTGACCCGAAGGTTAGGACTTTTGGAAGAGTTTGAGTATTTAGAATTGATCTTAAAGAATATGCAATATAGGGTTCTCAAATTAGGATTCCTATTGAATTGGGTTTTGTTATTGTTAAAGTAAATCAAGAAGGGGGTTAAGAGAGGCAAGAGGAGCAAGAGGAAAGACATCCTTAAGCCAACTTCATAAGCAAGGATTTCAAGGTGGGTTATAGTTTTATAATTAAGTAATAGGCCATTAATGTTCTTTCAAATGATGGAAATAAATGATTTCAACTACCTCATGAATATAAATTATAACTTTTTGAATGCTTTGAAAAAAGTGTTATCTGTTTGGTATGAGCATATTGTGTTGATGATTTATGAAAAGAATATGAAAATGATTTTTTTTGAAAAGATACTATGTTTGAAAAAGATCAAGTTTCGAAAATGTGCCATTTTGGGTAATAAGCTTACAAGATTATGAAATACTTATGTGGGTTTGGTTTGGTCCATTCTGTTGTCAAGTGCACTTCGACTAAAGGCTTCTCCCGCCTGCCCGCTAGTGGCATGGAGCTCCTTCATGGACTCCCTCATGTTCACGACTACACAAAACTACTATGTAGAATTGTGTTAATTCGTTCTGTTCACGATTACATAGGACCATTTTATGGGAATGTGTTAGTTCATTCTGTTTATGGACCTTCTAGATCATTTTGATGTGCTTATGTGCTCATGATATGTTGACAAGATTGATGCATACTTGATTTGCATTATTGAGAATTTGGTTGAGATTTTGAGAAATGTGTGCCTTATGATTCCAATGAAAATTTGTATTACAATGGAAATAAGTATTTCAATGGGTTTGCTTGTTACTGGTTATAAAATTGTTACCTACGAGCTTTAAGCTCACCCCCTCCTATTCTGTCCCATCTTCAGGTGAGGAGCAAGAGATCGAGTAGTCAAAAGTCAAGGCGTCACTCCAACTAGGCTTATTTTGTTTTCGAAATTAGTTCTTGTAAAACAAGGCTTTAGTTTCATTTCGAGAAATTCTACTTTTGCAAATGATGCATTTGTGGTTTATTTTGTAATGTGCCTTGAAATGCCCATTAAAGCTTCGTAAAACTCTTCCTTTGGTTATCAATGAGATATGGTTGATGTTGTCATTAGCTTCAAACCTTTCACATTAAATCGTTTTACAATGAGAATAAGGTTTTGGAAGGTTGCTTGTGTTTATGTTCAAGTTTGTTTTTGTTTTTGGGTTGATTTGATGAAGATGGTTGAAGGTTTTTAAGTTAGCATTTAGTAAGATAGGAAATTTTGGGTTATGGGTTCTACTAATAGAGTTTCTGCTGCGGTGAAGCCAAGAGTTCGCCACGGCGAAATTGACCCGAAGCTTTTTATTTTCGTTGGCATGGTGAGTTCACCACGGTGAAATAAAATTTCAGGCTTGTTGTGGCGAAAGTTCAATCGCTCACCGTGGCGTAAAATTCCCAAAGGGTCCAGGGGATTTTAACCATATGTTCTCCGCGGCGAGACCAAAGCGCCCGCCTTTGCTTCTGAAGGTTTTTCTTCTAAATTTTCAACTTCAAGGCCTCCATCCATGCTCAAGCTTCATGATCCCATGTCTGATGTTGGGCTCCATAAATGGGGTCTAACACCCTTCCTATTTTTGTACTTCCTTTCATTTTGAATTCCATGACAATGGCTCTCTCTATATCTGATGAAGGGCTCGGGAGATTCAACTCATACGTAGTTAGCCTCTTTTTTTCAAAATAGTAGCTTTAGAGGGAAGCACACTTAATTTTGCATCTCCTAAACATAGCATATATACAGTTAATATTCTAAACCTTATATGAAGTTGTCTCAATTAATAGATCAAAAAATTACAATTGCTTGAATGTTGGAACAAATTTATAGGGAAGTGGGATATTTGTGTGCAAGAATGATTATCTAAGATCACTAAAGTCATTTCCTCAACATTCTTCTTATTTACAATGTTTTTATTATTTTTTATAAATTCAGGTTTAAGATGCTCTCTTTTGTTGATGCTTTTGGTACAAAATAATGCATTATATTTATATCCATGTTCAAAATTAATGCTTGGATTAATCACAGATACAAAGATAAGTAGTGAAATTTTCCTTGATTGATAAGCATCTTTGTATTAGATTTGATGATAGAAGATTTAAAAAGTTATATGGTATATGCTATATAATTTGGTTGTGTATTTATGTAGGTTGTGACTTATGTTTGGAATAGGCAATGTATAAAAGTACTGATATTGTGTGTAATACAAACTTTCTTGTCTTATGTCAATAGGTTATAAACTTAACTTCAATAAGTTATATTGACTTATTGATGTTCGTTAATAATTTTAGAAGTGTGTTAGATGTGAAAAGAACAGTTAAATAAGAAGTCTTATATTCTTAAAAATATAAGATCACTTATTAATTTGTGGCATATGCTTTGAGTTTTAGTTATCTTCAACGTTGAGTGGCAAATATAGATTGTGCTTGTGCATGGGATTTTTAGAGGGTTAAAAATTTAAGTTCCGATGATCTTTGATTCTTCTATGAATATTTTGTTAATTGCATATAACTTCATATAATTTTTCCTTTCCTTATTAAATTGTACACTCTACTTATACATTGATTATATCTATGACTTGTTTTTATCTCTATTAACTTTTCAAAATAAAACTATTAACATAAATTCATACCATAATGTCAACATAACAGATTGTTTCCAATGGAAAAAATGAGCTCTGATGGGAGGAAGGTGGCAGAATTCTCCCTGATGAAGGATAAATCAAAGCACAATAAATCTCCTAATCAAAGTATAATCATCGCTTGCCTTTAGTGACCAATCTTCTTCTTCAAGATTTTTACCATCATCTCAATTAGCTCTCTTTCTTTATTATCTGTATATCATTTTCTATTAGGAAGGTATTAGATGAACATGTTATTGTATATACTATATGTTGTGTAAAGTTTCCTCGAATCTTCACAAGAACATAGATGAAAATGGAGGCAGTGGCAATGTCCTAATGGTCTATACAAGATTAGGAAAATAAGATGTTTTGGAACAGTCATCAATTACAAAAACTATGTCTGTTCATTATAACGATGATGGAGTCATTCACTCAGGTATGCATGTGTTCGAATTTAGGTTCTTTATACCATTTGATTTAGCTTTTTAAGTTCTATACTATTTATTCCTTAGGTGAAATGCGTGGTACATGCTGCTCATCTAATTCAGTGATCTATACTACATCCGAGAAATCATTCACTGTATTTTCTGCTAGTTTAGTTAAAGCCAAGAAGTTGTTAGAAGAAGGTGTCAATAAATCAACTCCTAGGGGAAAGATCTATAATTGTTTCAATTGATGCCTTTGAACGTTTAAGGAGCCTTCTTGGGAATTCAGGTATAGGAAATTCCTTTACCTTCTCTACTGACTCTCATGTCACTTGGAATTCAGAAAAATTAATTATTTCTTTTCGATGGAATAAGCGTGAAACTTTATTTATTGTTTTGTCTGTAAGAATTGTTCAACTTCTAATTAAAATCTTATATTACTTACCATATATTATTATATTTATATCACTTACCATATATCAATATTTATTGTTTTTTTTTTGTAAAAATTATATATCTTTACTTCATGTTAAAACTATTTGAAATTTTTGTGACACAATATAAAATTGTCAATTCAAATAATTTAAAAGATAAAAATAAGAAGTATAAATCTAAGTAATATCAATTAATTTTGAGTTTATAGTTTCATAAATTATTGAAATGGTTTAACATTTTTATTAGCTAAATTTTTTTGTACACTTAGAATCATTGTCGATAATATGAAATTTGATTATTCTTAATATAATATTCAATCACAAAATGATCAAGTCAAAGTTAGTGAATTTATAATTATAAATAAAAGAGTTATTTTGTTATTTAAGCTGAATCATCACCAAAAATTTTGCTTTTCGAGACGATTTTTACTAAACAATTGCAAAAGGATGAGCCTTTTGCAATGATTCCTAGAAAGCATCACCAAAAGCTTATATATAGCGAAATTTTGTAAAACATCGTGAAACAATAAAACTTTGGCGACATTTTCCAAAATCACTGCAAAAAGCTAACTTGTAGCCACAATTTTAAAATCGTCGCCAAATAAAACATAGTCAAAGGTCAACTTTGTTGTAGTTGGTTCAATATTATGAAATTACTTTAGTCTTATGAACTTATTATAATTGACTCTGTGCACTTGTAAATTTATCCGCCCATCAATTCACCTAAAATTACATTGCCTCTAGTACCAAGCATCTCTTATTCTTTACATTCCCTTCTATTCCCTCCATCTAATTCCCCTCTCCACCACCTTGAAACTAGTTAATTCATGAGGACGAACTTCATAAAACTATATACATATCTTCTTGTGGCATTACCTTCGAGTGGAGTTTTACCAAATCATTTGTCTCAAATTCACCCTTAAGCATCATTATTCATCTTTTTTAATTTTGATTTTTGTGTATTGGTGATTTACACTGTGTGACCATCTCTCACTTTTGCATCCTTATTGAATTACTAGCTTATTTTGTGTTTAAAAAGTTTTTGACTCCTTTTTTTTACTTTGTAAAATAGTGTAGAGTAACAGAGATGGTTTTCTTTGATAATACTATATATCTAGAATTGATCTATTCTCTAAAACCAAAAACTAGTCATATACAATATTAATGAACAATATATTTTTAATTACAAAAGTATAAACTTGTTGGTAATTTAATAACATATCATATTTAAATTCTTTAAGAAAAATCAAAAGGGAAATTAACTTTAATGTATATTTATTTTTTTGATGTTATGAGAATTACAAAGAACAAATTAATTCTAAATAAAATAATAAATAAAAGAGGGGACCCATAGTGAAGTTCGTAACTAAATGAAATTAGTAGGAAATGTAAGGTGGACATCATATCATACTAATAAATAGCCAGGGCCTTAAAAAACTTCAAATTTAATAATATGTATCCACCACCTTAAAAATCTCAAAAGAATAACCAAAAACCAATAAATACTTCATAATTATTTAATAAGTAGATTTAGCGTACACATTACACCTATTTATTGATAAAGCAAACACACAAAAGAGGGTGGTGAATTGTGTGTGACTTAAAAACATTTAAGTTCTCTACTATATAGGGGTAAGGTTGCATATTATTAGACCTCTCCAGACCCCGCTTCATTGTGGGACTTTGGACTGGGTGATGATGATGATGATCAATTCGTGTAAACGATAAGAACCTGCTAAATTTTAACATAAAAGTCTGTAAATAGAAGGAGCCTGTTAAAAATGAAAGGAGCCTGGAAACTTAAAAAAAATGAAAGGAGTCTGTTAACATTTAAAAATTAAAGGAGCTTATTAAAGTTAAAAATGAAACGATCCTATTAAAAAATGAAAGGAGTTTGTTACTGTTAAAAAAAAACAAAAGGAGCCTGTTTAAAACGAAAGCATCCTGTTAACGAAAGAAACCTCTTGCAATATTAAAATAGAAGGAGCCTATTCCAAAAGTGAAAGAGCCTCATGTAAATTAAACACACACACTGTAATGCAAAAATTTAAAAATTAAGAGAGAAAGAGAGAGAATAACACAGTTGATTTATATTAGTTCGGCTTATAACGTAGCCTACATCTAGTCCTCAAGTATTCAACTTGAGTATTTCATTATAAAAATCGAAGTAGTATATTTTAAAGAGCCTCTCCAAGCTCAAAAGTATATGTTTTTCAAAATTCTTCAACCTTCCACACTCGTAGTGTTTAATAAGCCTCAACAAGCTCTCAACTAAAAATTTATAAAAGGTTTAACAGTCTCTCTCAATAAAGTGATTTCACTTTCTAAGGCACAAGGAATTTGATATAGATATGACTTTCCAAAATATTGATGCTGCTGAAGTATTTAGCAAATCTATGTGTCGTTCATAAATGCAGTAGCTCTTCCTTAAGTAAATATTTTCTTCAACTAGCCGTTGCTTCATTTTTATTATGAGTTGACATTGTATTTAACGAATTTTCGATATCATCTCTGGTGGAATCTTCTAATATTCAAACGTTAAGAGAAAAGCTTTGTCAAAAATTTCAAAGCTAATTATTCAAATTAGTAAGATCCTTTCAGATGTTGTGGAATCTTTTCTAATAAGGTAAGTTCATTAAAAAAAATTCTGCAAGAAATAAAGCATTTTTCCTATGATTTTATTTCCTTTTAAAAATTATGTCATTACCAATAAAAGGAAAAAACTCTGATTTGAATTTTGAAATATTATATAGTTATCATCAAAATCATTAATAATAAACCTCGAGCTAATAATCTCCCCCTTTTTGATGATAACAAGCAATAACAGATATATTTTCAAAATTCAAAAAATAATAAAGGATTTCGAAAGAGGCCTGTAAACTTATATGTTCTTACTCACAGTCATGATTAAAAGGAGCCTTTCTTACTATAGGAGCCTTTCTTATGACAGGAGCCTATCGTTTATGCGTATCACATATTTAAACTTCATAAATATAGTTCAACAATATTTCAACAGTTAGCAGAGAATAAGGAAAATATATCATTAAAAGCAAATATATCATTGATTCTCCCCCTTTATCATTGTCAAAAAGTATAGGGAAATAACTAAAAAGTCAACAAAATATATATTACAAGTATATAAAAACAAACCAAGCAAAAAATAGTGACAAAGTTATTTAGAAGATTCAGAAATTTTTTGAAGTAGAATCTACATGTCAAGAATTTGATTTTGCATGTTGTCAATCTGGCCACACATTTGATCTTGATTAGAAAGAATTTCCTTTAGTTTTTGAAGGATCAGATCATTTATGCTCTAGAGTGTGGCAAGGGCTGATTTTTGTGGGGCAGGACCTAAGAGGTTTGTTGCTCTTTCAGTTTTCTTCTCCACCCACACATTGTCTTTTAGCTTGTATCTGAATTGGTAGGGAATGTAGGAATGGAACTTTCCAGGTTCATACCATTCCATGTTGTCAAAAGACACTCTATAATAGGAAAAAATCTTTGTTAAAAGCATCCCATATGGCAGATCACCAATTGTATTCTTATGACTTCCCTTGTCGACCATAAATTTTAGGATCATTGTTGGGAGATTCATCTTATTGCCCTTCAGAAGATTATACACCATATATGTATCCACGAGACTGCCTCTTTCAACAGAGCTACTCCTTGGAAAAATTGAAGTAGCAGATATTGATGTAAGGTAATTTTGTAGTAAGTCCAGATGTTTACACCATGGTCTCCCTTCATGGGCATTTTTGGTTTTTAAGTAGATAACGTCCACATCTTCTCTAAGATCAAGATCAGTAATATACCACTTATGATAGGGAAGGTTAGTTCTGTCTACAGGAATTATATTCAGAACGTTTGCCAAGATTTCCTTCGTAATCAATATCTCACACTTATGTACCTAAGAGATTATTGCCAACTTTCCATCAATTTCTTTTTTCTCATATGTGTGTAAAAACATCTAAGTCATCATACATTGTCCCATTCAAATTCAATTAATTTTCCTAACCAACAACAAGAAAATTAGAAGAGATGGTAATACCAATTTCGTCGAACAAGAGAGGAGGGAAAAAGCATCCTACAACCACCTTGCGCTTCCTGTATCACATTTTGTATCTCGCTTTAGCTTTCATTGACTAAAACAACTTAACCGGTGCTAAAGACTCTCCTTTCTTTTGTTTATTCAATTTTATCCTTTTTGCTTTTGGGATTTCTTTAAACAAAGCTTCTTCATAAAGTGGCCCATCCCTAACAATGGGTTTCTAAATCTTTTCTTCGACTATAGGCACTTTGCCTTTTCTTATTTCTTCTCTTTTTATCTTTCGAGATTCTTCTTCTTCTTCCTTTTCAACATTAGGGGTTTCTTATTCATCAATTTTTTCAGCTTGTTTTATAACACTTGCTCTGGTCCATAGTCATCTTATTAACCGAGCCGGTTCTTAATCTAAACCATCATCATTTACAATCCAGTACACTTCAGGAACTTTCTTATCCTTTGAACCTGGTTGAGGAATAATGGAAGGAGGTGCTAAAAATTTAGAAGAAAGGGTAGATAGAGTAAGAGTAGGTAGAGTGGGAATGGGTTGTGAGAGTGAGGGAGAATGAAATCTTACTTTTCTCGATGACTCTTCCTCATTAGAGGAATCTTCTTCTTTTTGTTTTTCTTCAGCATTTTCTTCTTCTTTCTTTCTCTTCTTCTCCTTTTTCACTAGAGTCAAAAATGTATTGTTGTTTGATTGTTGGTTCATTATGCTTAGAGGATGAATCAGAGTCTAATTCTAAAGATAACATAGTCAAAATATGTCTTTTCTCTCCTTTGGAATCTCTTAAATTGGTGTTTCTAAAACTTAGGGCTTAAAGGTAATAGAAATAGGTTTAGTAGAAGTATTTAACAATCCTACTATTGGTGATAGAGAAGAAGACTTAGAAACTAAAGTTTGTTTATGGCGGAGAGTTTCGCCATGGCTAGAAGAGGAAGCCAAGGTTTTCTTCTTTCCCTTTGATTTTGTTCGTGCCATTGTAAGTAAGTTTGGTGAGGTTTAGGAGATTTGAGAGGAAGCAGAGAGTTAGGGTGTAGAGAGGAAGGAATGATGCTTCTGAAAATGAAAAAGATAAGTAGAAGAAAGAAGTCTGCTTAATAAATACTAAATGATTTTAGGGCGTTGATTTTGTGTGAGGATGAGCAGTTGTACATGCTAACAAAATAACACTCTTCCGTCAGGCACGTACGAAAAGTTATCAGGATGGTATGTGCGCATTTTAAAAGTTGAAACAACACTGAAAAAGAACTACCTTTTTAAGACACGTGAATTCTACCTTATTAAACTAAGAGGAGCCTTCTAAATTAAAAGGGGCCTTCTAAAATAAAAAGGTACTTCTAAACTAAAAGGAGCCTTCCATAAAAGAATAGATTAGAAGGAGCCTGCTAATATTTGTAAAGATAAGTAACATAGAGTCTTCAAACAGAGCTAATATCAAATAATCTGTATATGCGAAGCTATTTTCTTAACACACAAAATCTATCATCAAAAGGTGGCTTAGTAAAGATATCAGCTACTTGATTTTCAGTTTTAACATGCAAAAGAACAATGGTTCGTTTTAAAACATGATCTCTAAGAAAGTGATGTTTGATTTCTATATGCTTAGTCCTATAATGACACACAAGATTTTTAGAGAGATTTATTACACTTGTATTGTCACATAGTATAGGAATATGATCAAAGTTTATATAAAAATCCTAGAGCTGATGTTTCAACCATAAGATTTGAGCGCAGCAGCTAGTAGCCACTATATATTCCACTTCAGTTGTTGAAAGCACTGTGCAATTTTGTTTCTTGTAAGAACAAAAAACTAGACATCCCTTAAAAAATTGATAGTGACCATTTGTGCTTTCCCTATTAACTATATCACCTGCATAATCTGCATCAAAAAAGCCAATTATGTTAAAAGAATAAGTTTTTGGATACCATAATCCAAATTCTGTAGTTAGATGAAGATAGCAAAAGGTCCTCTTGACTACTTGAAGATGGCTCTTTTTTGGTTTTGATTGAAAGTGTGTGCAAAGACACACACTAAGCATAATATCTGGTCTTAAACTTATGAGATATAGTAGTAATCCAATCATTCCTCTATACTTTGTCTCATCTGTAGCCTTGCCTTCTTCATCCTTATTAAGTTTAGTTCCAGAATACATAAGAATACTTATCGGTTTGGCATTCTCAAAATGATATTTTTTGATGAGTTCCTTTGTGTATTTGTCTTGACTAATAAAGATTTCTTTTCCGTTTGCCTAATTTGCAACCAAAGAAAGAAAGATAGTTCTCCTATCATACTCATTCGAAACTCCATTGCATTAAAGCTGAGAATTCGTCACAAAAGGATTGATTAGTAACACCAAATATTATGTCATCAACATAAATTTGGACTAAGAGTAAAATGTTATCCTTTTTCTTAATAAATAAGTTTTCTTATACTTTTCATCTTTTGAAGTTATTCTCTAACAGAAAGTTACTTAAACTATCATTCCATGCTCGAGGAGCCTGCTTTAGACCATACAGGCTTTGGTTAACTTCATCATATAATCAGGATGGTTTTCATCTTCAAAACCTGGAGGTGCTTAACAAATACTTCTTTGTTAATATATCCATTTAAGAAGGCACTTTTAACATGCATTTGGAATAATTTAAAGTTTCTATAGCATGAAAAAAAATTAAAATTCTAATCGATTATAATCTAGCAACAGGCGTATAAGTTTCATCAAAACCAATCCTTTCCTATTGATCATAACCTTGTGCTACAAGTGATGTGAGCAGGAGTCAGGATCTTGAGAAGATGGCGAACACCGAGCCTATTGGAGGAGAGTTTAATGGAATTGAGTCCAAACTAATCCATTTAACTCAAATCCTTGGACCGGATATA
>JANIHZ010000009.1:36374825-36386194 GCA_027478365.1 Erythroxylum rufum | reverse complement strand
CTCCTTTTCCAAAAAAAAGCTGGAAAAAGTTATTAGGAGGCCGTTTTGCTCGTGCGAAGATAAGCAAAGGACAGCTAAAAATAAAAGATGTTAACCTACCTTCTGCTCCTGCATTAACTCTTTCTAATCCTGCGATGCTTATAATCTAGTATCGGCTTTGTACGTAGTACTGGCCTCAATTAGATAAAGCTTTTTAAGTAGACAAGATAAGTATAGAACCACTTGAGGGTGGGACATGTTTAATGTGTTTTAGAGATTAATTCTAAATATATTTATCCTGTCTACTTCCGGAAAAGATTCCCAAGTCCAAATTGTCTTTTGTTATCAACGTCCAAATCGATATGATGGGACAGAGTTCGATGATCTAATATCTAGGTGAGCTCGAAAATGCTTAGCGTCATACTACAATAACAGACCGATAAGGATAGAGAAGGATTGTGCGTAGGCTAAAGATATGTGAACCGGTTGAACTTAGGGTGTGTATATTAACGTCAATCTCTGAAAATATCGTGCATCAATTGTTCCTCATCTGATTCAACTCTCTTAAGTGCTATATATATGTAATTCTTTGAAGCCCTTACCCTGTCGATCTTGTTGGTATCAGGATTCCGGTTCTGATGAAGTAATTTGCTTGTAGAAATCTTATATGACGCAAGTACTTTCTATTCATCTTGCCTAGAAGATTCATTGCTTGTGATGCCAAAAACATTGTTATAAGAATCCACTGAATACTGTATAGCTGCCAATTGACGTTGTTTTGTCCTTGGCTAAAACAGACACAAGATTTCACAGGATGACAGCTGATTTTGGGCAAGAAAAATTGTTGCAAACTGCAAAGGTTACCTCCAATACTCTTACCCATTTCGGGTTTTGTTCGTCTGTCTCTCACTCATGCGTAGTCCATTTTCAGGTCACGGATGCTTGGTTCTTGACTTTGATCAGCAAGGATGTGAGTTGTTGACTAGACACCGGATGGTGACAACAGCAAGAAGTGAACTCCAATCAATACAACCCATCTTGCCGTGTCCCTAGATCTTATGAACACGTGTTATATTCCCTCTTCAACGTAGAAATACGTGTATAAATAATTTTAGATTCTGATAAGATCTTGTCTCCTTGACCTTGTCTTGAGAAATCTGTTTCATGTGATCAAATCGCCCCTCGTCTTAAAGTAAGGAGGTACGTACCCATCCGATTCTTTACATTTACTTCATGTCTAATGGCTACTGTTACGAGAAAATCAAAGACATATTATATATTCTCCAGAGGATACCATCAGTGGTTTTGTATAGAAAGTTACTTACACACATAGACAGTGGTGAGTATAGCTAATTAACATAGAGACATTGATGCTGTGTGGGTACGTAGTTTTCGTATAATATGTATATGCAGTGAAGCTCTTGGTCCAAAATTATTTCAGTGTTTATGGGGTTTTGTTTGTATTAGGAAGGTGAATACCTTAACAATGCTAGCAGAATCAGTGCATAGCTAGTGTGTCACGAGATTCCATGACAATAAGTTTTGGAACAAAAAGAAAGGGAAGCAAAAGACACTGAAAACCACAAGTTGGTTGCTTCTATCGTCCCATCGAATGTCTTTTAAGTTTTAACAGCCACTCTATCCACTTTTTTTCAGTAGATTTTGGCATCTTTTGGGTAAAAACAAGTACAAACCATTACTTTGTTCCTTTCCAGGATGTACCAGCTTCTATTATAAAATTTGTATAGAACTTATTCCTTTTTTCTCCATAACATGCTTCCATTGATATGTCCAAGGAATCTTTGCCTACGATGTTAATTGGAAAACCTTTACTAATCGAAAATGGTCATAACTAATGACAGTGGAAAGACAGACACTCCTACAAAGTTAACAAGTGTATGACACGGGCTACAATAACAAGAGCAAGAGAAACTAGCAGATCCTTTTTAATTACTGAAGCTTAGAAACCCAACAAGAAGTCACGGTCGTGTCCTTGGAAAAGAAATAAGCGTGAATGCCACAATGTGCTCGTGGGATCTTGAGATTGCTGAAGGGGATCCTAGGAACAAGATAGTCCGGTGCTGAATAACATGATCGGATATTAATTTCAGCAAAATTCAAGGTTCATTACATGGCATACACTTGGCACACATGCAGGCAGCTGCATTATATTTTGGTTCGAATAAGTAGTAGGATGCTTTCTCAGTATCAAAAAGTCAATATGTTCGATGTCTAGGTAATTTGGCCTGTAGTTTCCCGATTGCTCTACTTCGATTAATTTTAAGGGATACCTGAAGTCATAAACTATAAGCAGTAGAATCATGATGGACACGAACTTCTATCTATGTTACCAACTCCACTTACTACTAATTGGCTCAAAACCTCAAAAAGGGGATTAAAAAGAGATTTTGTGTTTTCTTGTAATATGAGAACTTGAGAGATTTTAGATAAGTGTACTTTGCATCAGATTTTGAATCAGGAGGGTGGATCGCATGTTATTTTATTGGCGACTAACAGATGTGTGTATCTTAGTTCACTATAGCACCACGAGCATTCAACATCCAAGAACAGGAAGTACTACATAGTCACGTGGCTACTTGGCACGCTTTTTGTAGTGTAGAGTTTATATGTGCATGAAGGTGTAGGTGGTGAAGGTTTTGGCATGAGCATTATATTATCAAGACAAACACCTACCAATTGATTGACTTTTTTGTCACAGAAAGTGAAGAATCCAGCGAAAGGATTGTACTCACTAACGCGGAGAGTAAAGAGGGAGGATTACTACTACGACAAGGGCCTCGTGCGGGTATAAAAATGGCCGCAAATACGCCGGTGATGTCGTTAGGGAATCCGAACTGAAGGCCATGGGAAGCCTCTCTGGCCATCTTGATTATAATACTTGCAAAAAATTACAATCACTCCTGTCCTGACAGGTGCTAGTACTAGTGAAAGTTGGCATCTTTTATTTTATTTTTCTGTTGGCACGGAATTTGGAGTTTAAAATTTTTGTCTAATATTATGGCATTTTATTACGTTTAATAAATCTCAACTATTTATTTATGTGGATTTCACACGAGTCTCATGTAGATTCCGTAAAATAAATGGCTGAGATTTCATAAAACAGAATAAGATAGAGTAATATTGGACAGAAGATTTTGTCTCATGGGACTCCACCGACTACTAGCTTAACTTACGTGTCATACGTACTCACGGCCGCTAGTCCAAAGGATGTCTTCCAAGTTCCAACTCTCTCGTCACACTTTTGTCCGTCACTAACTGGCTTAGTCCACGGCTAAGCTAGTTACAACCAATAAGTGAAAGCAGGGCTAAATCTTTTATTTACAGGCATTAACGAGTTATTTAATTGTAATTAAGTCGTTATCTCTCGTCATACCTACCGTGAAGATAATAAATGTATCGATCGATTCGCCAATTTTATTGTTAACTTTGAGTTAGGAGTTATTACTTTTATAAATGCACCTTCGTGATGTTTCTTGATCCTCTTCGAGGATATAATTGAGATTAGTCTCTTTCAATTTGCCGTATAATTTGTAGTAGCTTTCTCTTTAAAAAAAAAAAAAGCAGGGCTAAATATAAATAGGTGAAACGAAATTCTTGTTAGTTTAACGTTTTCTAAAGTTGGCACCTTATTCTTTAAAAATCGTTATACAAGTTGAAATTTGAAACATAATATTAATTTTAATCTCAAAATTTCACTGTACTGAGTTTTATTAACATTTATGTAAATAAAGTCAAAACTCTTACGAGGGTGTTTTCAATTTTAAAAAGTATTAAATTCTAGAAAGCCCAAAAGGAATAACAAAACCTGATCTCAAAATATTTTGGGCCCAATAATGGATCCGAGAGTTTGAGCTCGTGAAAACTGAACAGAATATCAGACGCTTGCTACTAGTTCATACCATCGTATCCTTCAGATATCTTCAGTTCCTGCGGTGGCTTAGCCTGGACATGGGTGTCGTACTCTTGGGGCAATGGCCTTCCGTTTCCACAACTTGGGTTCAAAACCTTCATTTCTGCGGAAATCAGGAGCACTTGTCACGGAAGACTTGTTTTAAAGTTAAGTCTTGTGTATCGTCCCCACCTCCCGTAATACAGGCAAGAACCAAAGTCCCTTACTTCTAACTCTGTTTTTTTCTAACGGGAAAGATGCAAATGAGCGGGAAGATTGTAGAGACTGCAACTTTTTTCGGTTCTATTGACTGCTTTTGCTTTTTTATGTTTGGTTTTTTCTTGTTTTAGTTTTCCTTTTTAAGATGATACCCTCTTATTGTCCGTTAAGTTGTAGTGCTACTATCATAGCTATTCTACTTGTCTCCGTTCTTAGCGTGACAAATGAACTTGGGATTCTGTCATAATTGAACTTGTAAGCTCAGAAATGAAAGAGATAATGTAATTTGCTGGAGGGAATTGTGGCAGCTTGTTGGTAGGAGAACTCCAAGTTTATATGAGAATGGAAATGCCAATTTCGACATTGCCCTTGATGGTTGCGGAGGTGATTTTGATTGGGTTGATCTCGATTCTGACCTTTATTATTGGACTAAGGAACTCCGGCCTGTTCAGGTGCAATTAACGGTTTGATTTTTACGATTTTTTCTATTACTGGTGGTCACTGAATGAAAACAATTACCGCTTTACCGTGGTCATTGAATGAATTAGTTTATATTGTTGTTGGGTGCTGGAATTGTGCAGTGGTACCCTGGACATATTGCAAAATCAGAAAGGGAGCTTAAGGAGCAGCTTAAGTTGATGGATGTTGTGATAGAGGTTCGGGATGCCAGAATTCCTCTTTCCACTACGCATCCTCAGGTTTGTTTTAATGTGAATGGCCTGGTATTTACAAAGAAAAAAAGAAGCATGTTGAATTTGCATTTTATGTGGCTTTGGTTTCCTTTGCATTCTTATGTGTTGGAATTACACCCTCTATGCATTTGTGATGTTCTTCCTACTTTCTAGATGGTTTGCCTGAGATGCAATGGTAGTCAACTCTCGTTTAACTAATTGTTTAAACTATTTGGGTTTCTTGTGGTATGCTTTGGTGTGAACTTTGTTGCATTTGGTTTCGAAAAATTCTTAATTGTGGTCTAGTTAAATATGAGTTCAACGTTTATGGTCTCAGCTTCAAATGTTGTATGTCCTTAACTTTTGCAGATGGACTCCTGGCTTGGGAATAGGAAAAGGATTTTAGTGTTGAATAGAGAAGATATGATATCCAAGTTAGATCGTAATTCCTGGGCAAGTTACTTCGCAAGGCAAGGAGTGAAAGTTGTATTTTCCAATGGGAAACTTGGGATGGTATTTGAAGAAAAAACCTGCTTTCAGCTTCTGCAAATTTTAGATTCCAGAGTGTGGTGTGATACTTAAAAAGTCTCATTCTCAGGGTACCATGAAACTGGGCAGATTTGCAAAGGCATTAGGGGCAAGTGTTAACAGCAAACGTAGAGCCAAGGGACTCCTTCCCCGTCCTGTAGGTTTCTCATGATTAACAAAGCCAATTTAGCCTTTTCGCTTTAATAAGTTGTAATCATTTTGTTGTGGCATGTTACACGCTCTGACTTATTTTTGTGTTTGTGTTCTGTTTATAGTTATTTCTCTTCATTTCCCACTGTCACAGGAACAGTATTTTTGGGCCATTGTAGTATGAGATAGCCTGGAACTGACTTTCAACATTAGAAACCATTGTGCATTGCATTTTTAAATTGTACTAATCGTGAGTAAGTCATCTAAGTTATTGAGTTTATTACGTCACTTAGATTAGCATGATTTTACATGAAGATTTGGGATTCATAATTGGTAAGACTACCGAGACTTCCATTCTTCAAAGTACTTGTATATGAAACGGGCCCCACTTTCATGTTGTCAACAGTGATTATCAGCAAGTGGCATAACTCTTTCATTATGAGTATCTGTTTCTACTCGACCAGTACCTGTTAAAACTAACTTCTGATGCCTGATAAATGACTAGCAGCATATGTGATGAGCCATTTTCATTATTGTTCAGGTTCGAGCTGGGGTTGTTGGGTATCCAAATGTTGGGAAATCGTCTTTGATTAATCGCTTGCTAAAGCGTCGAATGTGTCCAGCAGCCCCGAGGCCTGGAGTCACACGAGAATTAAAGTAAACACTTTGTTTTGGGTTGTTTCTTCTTTGCATCTTGGAAAAGACCTTTTAATCAGGCAATTTGACAATTTTTGGTCGTACTTACAAATTTTACTTCTATTGCATTTTCCTTTACTCCAAAAAGATGGGTTCAATTTGGGAAAGACCTCGAGTTGTTAGACTCCCCAGGAATACTCCCAATGCGGATTAGCGATCAAACAGCTGCTATAAAACTGGCTATTTGTGATGACATTGGAGAAAGATCCTATAATGTCATTGATGTTGCCACAATTCTTGTACAAATGCTAAATAGGCTTCCAGCAGTGGGTATGTAGATTTAATTCTTGAGATTATTGCTTCTGATTTTAACTGCCTGAATTATTTTCATTTTGGTCCTTGCCAGGTGTAAAAGCTCTTCAGAGTCGCTACAAGATTGATGTGGAGGGGCACTGTGGTGCAACGTATGTATTAATGCATTCTGTTGTTGCTTCATCTTCTTTTCCCTTTCTTATTATCTTTTTATTTTCTTGGGAATTGATTTAATACCCTAAATGGATGTTGGAAACTTGACCGGGAAAGGATGGGAAGATGGAGATCTGACCTCTCACACTTTCTCTCAACCTTCCTTATCTTCATCCTATTATAACTTTGCTAGTTGATTTGTCTTTCAGGATGAGGTCATATTCCATCTAGTTATGCTCAAACAATGAGAATCATACTCTGAATCTTTTCTTGGGATTTATGAAGCAGAGTTAGTTTATAGCCCCACATTGAATTTGGTTTGTATTTCATAAATGCAGATTTATACATAAGCTTGCAGTTCACTTGTTCAATGGAGATAATCATCAAGCAGCTTTCCGCATCTTGTCTGATTTTCGAAAAGGAAAGTTTGGTTGGGTAGCATTGGAGAGGCCTCCCAGGTGATGCTGTTGTCAGCTTTTCTGTGATTCGCTGGATTTCTCAGGGTATCCTTAGGCTACTAAACTTTGAGTGCTGAAGGCCATCAAGACCTCAACTCAGATTTCATGGACTTTAGGGTGTTGTATGGCAAGAGCAAGAAAGCTTCAAATTAAACTTCTAATGAAGAAGCTCATGGTGTCCATGGGAAAACTGTGTGAGCACTAAAGATATTGGGATTATATAGCTCCACAGTGAAACATAGCATTACACTACCGGTAAGTGACGTACTACAACTAAGTTCAGGTTTTCAAAGATCACATTTGCTTCTCCATGTACGTTGAAAAATGCTTGCAATGTATAGGCAAATGCTTACAATTTAGGCCATGTACAGGCAAAGGGCAAATGATTCAGAGGTTGAATAAGTGGATAGGACGGCCTTGTATTAATTCTTGGCCGTATCCTTGGATATGCTGCTTTGTACTTCATGTTTATGTTCGAGTCCTATCTAAATTTACTGGTGTTTGTCATATAAGATAAGGAAAAGATAAGGAACGGCTGTTGTCTAGAGGAATGTATTTGCAAGATAGTCATAAAATGTAGAAGCAGGAATACTCAAATTCGTCAGAACAAAATCCAAGTGTTTAGGAACAAGTAGGAAAGAAATAGCAGGACACGTAATTACCTAAACCTGAAGGAAAGTCGGGGACTAGGAAAGAAAATTTTACAACCATTCAGTTGCTCAATCTTTACATACTCTCATGACAAAGAAAATTGCAAACAGTGGTGTAGGGCAGGCAAAAAAGAAAACCATACAACCAAATTCAGATATTACAAAGTATTGATATGTTTGAAAATCTAATATGGTACATAACGCTATCATTCTCGAGTACTTGAACGAAATTGCTGTCATCTAAAATCAATACAAGAATTCCTATCTAACTGTGACAAAAAGAATGGGGGACGACAATCAATGTTATGATTTTCAGTCGTCATCTTGCGACAGTTGGAGCACAAGCAGTTGAATCATCGTTGTTTGACCAACTTTCCTTAGTTCTACAGGCCTTGATTAGTCTTTCAACCTGAAGTCCTTCAGGGGTTTCTTTTTCCAGTTGATAACAGTATGTTCCAAATGTGTTGGGATTTACTTGAAGTCTGAAATCTAAGGTGAACAAAAACTTCATTTCCAGCTTGTTTAATTCGGTTGTAGTTATCCCTCCTACTTTCGCATAATAGGCATTGTTGAAGAACCTGCCACAAGTGAGCATTGGATCATTAAAACCTTACAGGAGTAAGCCAGATCAATATGTACGACTTGTGGGAGTTGGTACTTACGCATCATCATTAAACTTTGCTGCTAACATTACACTAGTAATTAGGAGCCGGTGAACATTAAGGGCAGTGAGACGAACACAGGTTTGTTCTAAAAATCTATCCATATATATGTGTGCAATAACAAAGCATGCAGGACTGCAGTAAGAGTACTTGAAGATGCGATCAATGTACCGCCAGATGCTTATTGTGGGAGCTTTTAATGCATGGAAGACTGTAACATCTTTAGTTTCACTCGTCTTTAGTAGCTTCTCATTCTTCTCAACAGCTTTCTCAAGAAGAGAAGACAGAAGTGTTAACACCCGTGGTGTCCTTGAAGCTCCTTTCTTTAATTCCTTAAATCCCAACCTTCGGTATACTTCTGGATATATATTCCCATTATCAACAGTCAGACTTCCCATATCCAAGCTGCAATGTAAAAGCTTATATCATCATGAACCGCCTAATGAATCACATTTAGCAGACAAAATGTCAAAATGGAAGTGGTAGAGGAAAAGAAAACTTGATTAATAAATAAGAATCTTAAGATATAAAGCTAATAGTGGGCCTTAGATGAACTCCATTTATAACAGTTGTTAAATTAAAGTAGTAAATGTTTTCATGACAATGATAATCCTTCAATGAGAATGCTACCTTTACATTTTTCCAAAGAAGCTGACATACTTGACTAAAATTAAGAATAAGATAGAGGGCCTCGTAAAATTTCTGCAATTGCCTAAGTATAGGGAGGCTGACATGAAACAGCAAACTTGTAGTGTTTTTCTTTGGATTTACAGACTGTTAGACATAGTTAAACCAGGCAACAGAAATGCACTTCAAGAAGAAGGTATGCAGAAACAATTGGTCGGTCTAGTTGAACACTTGAAACATCAACTAAGATGAATGCAGTTTTCCTTGAAGACTCGTTAACTATAAAAATTTGCAAGCAAGTCCCCCATCGTTTCACCAGGCAAAATGCACTTTTCTAAATTTGCTGGAGGTGAGGTTAACAACTTTAGACCGAAGCTCTAATTACAGTAGCCAATTATATTGACCCATGAGAGGAAACGCAAGACAAGAAGCAACAGCATTCAAATCAAACGAAGCCAAGAAACAAGAACAGCACAACCAGTAATCCTGGCCCAATTCTTTAAACAAGAGATCCAACCACAAACACCGTAACAACATACAAACAAGGACTGGGAAAAATCAGAAATGCAAAGAACTTACAGAATTGTCGAATACCTATCTCTTAGGAACCGTGGTCGCTACAGGAAATTCAGGCGCCAAAAGAACATACAACTGAACAATGAATAGAGACAAAAAAGAAAAACAAAGTCTTAAAATTACACAGATTTGCTAACCTCTCTTGTGATCTTGTCTATGCCATGTCTCTTCCCAGAGAGAGCTTTACTTTAGACCTCTATGGGCTAAATCCAATCCTTCCTCCAACAGACGACTTTGTGTGCGTGTAAAAGGAAAAGCGAGAATTCTGTTCCCAACAGTAAAAAAAGGGCAGCTTGGGTCACCAACTCACCGCCACTGTTTAGTTACTAAGTGTGCCGCGTCAACGTGACTAGCTAGCTCTTTGGATTCTTGTCTTCTTATTGCTTTGCTTAAAGCGTCCTTTTTAACTTATTCTAGTCTTCTTACTTTCGAAACGAGAACCTCTATTATTTAATTTTGTGTACATATTTATGTATATGAGTGAGATATAATTAAAAAAGGGTAAGAAGTAATCCCTTACTTTCATCACATGAGAGACTAAGGACGCATATTTATGTTACCTAATTATTTTTAAAAAATTGTAAAAATTGTTGGATGGAAAACTAATAAAAAGGGTGACTAATTATAGGGAGACGTAGTTTTAAATTATTAATTTATAGTTTTAAAATAAGTTAAATTATAGAATTTTTTTGTATCTGTTATTCCAACATTAATTCTATTTTTAGAAAGCATTCTCGCATCTCTTCAAATTTCACATTAAGATTGCAACTTTGAGTATAAAAATCACTTAATTTTACTAAATTTGAGTATAAAATTTCGAATTTAAAATCTAAATGTTAGTGACTTGTGTGGAAGTTAAGGAATGGGGCAATGACGTTGTGCTTACGCTATTTGTCTTTTGCTTTGCTTATTTTGTTAGATTATAATCAATCACGCCCTCAAGATAGGGGGCCAGATCCTCTGGCTCCAAATGTGTATACCTACTCTGTTTCTTTTGATCCCAGCCATCTATTTTTGTAGGTCCCACATAAATGGATGGCCAGGATCAAAAGGGGGCAAGGTAGGGCTAAAATAAAGGGCCAGAGGATCTGCCCCCCAAGATAGGATCGCCCTGTCCATAGAGTTGTGTTCAATGCTTTCTGAATAAGATAGGAGAAGTTATAACCTCAACTCTTGTTTGTTAGACTTACGCCCTAAATGTTTTACAAAACCTATTTAGTATGACATTGCGACATACGTTTTCAATTCTCTCTAAGCACTAGATCTTAAATTCAAATTACACAAAAATTGTAAACGTTTTAACTTCTTGAGTTCTACAGTAATTGATACAAAAAAATTCAATGAAATATCAAAAACTAGCAACGATGAATGACCATTTTTTATGTTCTTTGTCCCCATCGCCCGATGAGTACGACTGCCTGAATGTAGCCAATTAGTATTACTTGGCTACATTCAAATGATTCTGTAGTAGAAAGAGGTTTTTTTAAGCAATATTGAGTTATTCAGATTATCAAGTGTTGGTTTATCAATTAAAGGATTATGTCATAATCAGTGACAGAACCAAAGACGGAGATATGTGGGGCCCAAATAAAATATAAATTTCACAAAAATTTTTATATCAAAATTAAATAAAAAAACAAAGTTTTATTAAGAATATAAAATAGCTAAAATTGTAATGATCCTCGCTCTACTTTTCATAGATTGAAATCTTTTCATAACAACATCATTGTCAATATTTGCAAATACATCTCTTTCAATGTGACACACTAAACAATCATTCAATAGGTCATCTCCCATTTTATTACGAAGTGAACTCTTGATAATTTTCATTGCGGAGA
>JANIHZ010000009.1:36318800-36329111 GCA_027478365.1 Erythroxylum rufum | reverse complement strand
GAAGAGTTTATGAGGAATCATGTGTACGTATGAGAGAATCTGTATAAGTAGTTGGGTTCCGGAAACGGGATCCAGCAGAAGACCCCTATATGCACCTGCAAGCGCTTACCATGATTTGTCAGAGCATGAAACCTGTAGGAGCACATTTGGACCAGGTGCTGTGGAAAGTTTTTCACCTATCATTAGAAGGAAAGGCCAAGGAGTGGTACATGAGCCTCCCAAGGCATGTCACAAATGCCTATCACAGTTGGGCCAATTTGAGGAAAGCCTTTCTAGAAAAGTATTTTCCGGCTTCGAGGACATCATCAATGAGAAAAGAGATCTATTCGGCTAAACAAGATTATGATGAGTCCTTGTATGATTATTGGAACAGATTTCAGGATCTGTTGTCGAGGTGCCCCCATCATCAAATCCCAGATGAACAGTTGGTTCAATATTTTTACAATGGGGTCAAAAATCAAGAAAAAGGAATGTTGGATGCTGCTTCGGGAGGATCATTGATTGACCTCACCGCGCTAGAAGCTTGGGCCTTGATCAAGAGGATGGCCCTAAATCATCAGCAGTATAGTGTTCGTGATTCTAGGAATGTGCATGAAGTAGGAGCCTTGACGGCTCAAGCGAAGAGAATGGAAAGCCTAGAATCAAAGGTGGATTTCCTAGAGCATAGAATAACTTCACAGTTGTCCTCGATTACGGCTGAGCTCAAAAATCTGAATGTGCATCGCCCATCTTCTTCTACCGATCTGACCGCACCTAGTTGCGAAACTTGCGGATCGGTGATGCACATATCCAGTGTTTGCCCCGGGAGATTTGAGGAAGTGTCTGCAGTTTACCCGACCAGACAAAATCCAAAATGGGACCCGTACTCCAACACATACAATGAGGGATGGAAATCCCATCCGAATTTCAGTTGGAGAAGCAATGAAGGACGAGCACCCAACCGTTTTCAACAAGGAAGTGGATCTGGACCATCTACCAACCAGTTCCCTGATCAACAAGCATTGACGGTGGAACAACCACCCAAGGAGGACACTAATCAGCTTCTGCACAACATGATGACACTGATGAAGGAAGAAAGGAATTCTAACGCAAACCAGTTTAGCGCTATCGCTAATCTAATTCAGCAGGATTCCGTTAAGAACGTTGTCCGATTCAGCGCCTTGGAAAAAAGAATGGAACAATGGGAAACCAAGGCCGAGAACATGAACTCCTATGTCACTCAGTTGTCTAACAACATGAGTGAAAACCAAGCGCGGAGCAGTGGAACAATCCCTTCCAACACAGTGATCAATCTGAAGAGCTTAAATGCGATAGCTTTGCGGAGTGGAAGACAAGTGCAGTTCAACATTCTAGATGAAGACGAATGCACCAAGAACATTGAGGTTAACGATGCGCCTCAAATTAAAAAGAAGGCTTTGAGATCAGAGAGTCATCAAGAGGAAAAATTGTTGAAAGAGAAAAAGCGATCAACCATTGAAAACAAAGGACAACCTTCAAGTAGTCCAGAAGAAAGAGCTGGAAAGGAAAAGTCGAGCAGACATGAAGCAACCAGTAAGGAAGTCAACCTGAAGGACCTTCCCATTCCAAACTCGTATTTGATGAGCAAGAAAGTGAACGAGCTCAAGCATGAGAAGGAAGTTATTGATTTGTTTGGGAAGGTGGAAGTTAATGTGCCCTTACTGGACCTGGTTAAGAGAGTTCCGGCCTATGCCAAGTATCTGAAAGACTTGTGCACCAACAAGAGGAAGTTTAGGCCGAATGAGAGTCCAGGTGAGCTCCAATGTGTCCGCTCTGTTCAAACCCCAAATCCCTGTTAAGTGCCAAGATCCCGGATCATTCACGATTCCTTGTGTTATAGGAAAAGTGACCATAGGAAGAGCATTGTTGGATTTGGGAGCGGCTATCAATGTGATGCGGAAGTCTGTCTATGAAGCCCTCGGAGTTAAAAATATCAAACCTACTTCGGTAGTGTTACAGCTGGCTGATAGATCCTTTAGGCATCCTGTAGGCATCATTGAGGATATCTTAATCCAAGTGAAAGGCTTAATGTTTCCTGCCGATTTTTACGTTCTTGATATTGCAATTGAAGTGGTGCAGGACACTTCCATGATTCTTGGACGACCCTTCCTTCGGACGACAAGTACGATGATAAGTATGAAGGAAGAAAAAATCACCATGGAGGTTGGTGATCAGCAAGTTAGCTTCAACATGTATGAAGCTATGAAACACCCCCATGAGGATTACTCCTTGCTTGGTGTTAATATGCTTGATGTGGTAATTGATGATGCATGTGTTGATTTTGTGAAAACTCTTATGCCTAATACTGTTGATCTCTTCGGAGAAGGTTATTTTTCTGATGTTGCAGGTATGCATGCGGGTACTGGATTGGACATGGAGCTACCTAGGAGCCAAGCTGCTGAGACAAAGCTTGGATGTCAAATAGATGTCCATCCCAAACTACAAGACCCACCATGAGCCCAGGTTGTTTCTCTTCTTGCACTTTCAATGTATTTATGCACTTGACTCTGAATTGATATGGAATTTTGTGTTGCATCAGTGTGTTGATTAAGTGTGGGGGGAGAAACCCAACCAGTAGGATTAGTTGTATTTAGGTAGGATTTGGCTTCTTGTTTGAATAAATTGTCCCCTTTTGTTAGCTCTAAATCTTTCTAGCTTCATGAAGCATGACATAGGTTGAAGAGATTGGGAATTGTATGAATTGATTGATGATTGATTGTGCAATATGCTTAGGATCCTTAGAATTTTGTGTTCTGTTTGGGCCGTTCGCCGCGACTAAGTGTCACTCGTCGCGACGTTCAATTGACCTGTTTTGTCCAGTTCGTCGCGACTACTAATTCGTTAGCCACGATGAATAGTTCCCATTTTGCTCCTTCGGACCGTTGGACTTCTTCTTTGTCCGATGTCCATTTTCGTCTTTTCACTCTCGCAACTCTTCATCTGGTTCCCGCCCCTATTTCCTCTTCTTCTTCATTCTCTCTCTCATTTCTTCTCTTTTTGCCGCCACCATCGCCGTCAGCCTTTGTCTCTCTCTCACTCTATCGCCGTCAACCCAGCGCTCGCCGTCAGCCTTCGTCGTTCTCTCCTTCGCCGTCGACTCCCGTAAGCTTTTCTCCCTTTGTTGTTTGTTTCTCCATTGTCATTCTCGTCGTTATTGTTTTAGTTAGGGTTTGCGACCCGGTGAGCGCCGCTCGTCGCCCACGTCTGCAGAATCGCCGTTAGTCGCGATGAATGACTTGAATCGTCGCGACTAACGAAGGGCTGTTTATTAGTTGCGACGAATGATTTGTTAGGTCGCGACGAACGGACGTGGCCCTTGCCTTGTCGCGACGTATAACCTCACGTCGCGACGAGGAGGCTGATTTTGCTATTTTTCTTTGTTAAGTATTCTATTTCTAATCCTTGTGTGTGCAGGACCATGCCTCGAACTAAGAACGTGACTCCGACCGTGCGACCTGTTTCCCCTTCCTCTTTTGACTTGTTTGATGAGTATTTCACCGATCATTCTCATTCCCCTCGACCCACTTCTTCTCAATCCTCCTTGGGCGTTTTCTCAGCCAACTCGCCTTCTCAACCTTCCCCTTCTTTACATCGCCCTCACTCATCCAACCCTTCTTCTTCTCTTCCAGTCGATCCGGAGTATGCTGCCCTGGCTGCCAAGACTGACACCCAGGCCATACTCAAGGAGAAGCCATTCCCTCTCACTCCTGCCACCAACCCTTTCGTTCGTCAACTATTCCAACTTCAGTTGACGGCCCTAGCTCAACCCCGGACCGCTGGCAACCTTACTTTTGTTCGCCAGTTTTACACCAATGCTCGCTACTCTAATTCCTATGGGATTCATTTTCGTGGTGTCTCCATCCATTGCCCCTTCACCTCCGTAGCTATCCGAGAACATTATCACCTCCCTCCCATCCCCCGTTGCCACTACTCTGAGCTTTTGCATGAGTATCCTTGGGATGATGTCATTCGTACCCTCTGTCTTGAGGGTGGGACATGGTCTCAACCCCGCGGTGCTCAGCGCTACCTTCGCCGCTCCGACCTTCGTGCTGAAGCCCGTCCTTGGCTTCACTTCATTTGTAACAACATCCTCCCCACCTCTCACCTAGCCATGGTTCCGAAGGAGCAGGCTCTTTACATCTACCTGCTAATGGTCGGTCGTCCCGTTAACCTAGCCCTCGCCATCACCTCCGCCCTCCGCCAATGCATCCTCTCCACCAACGTCCGCCATACGCTCATCCTTCCCCATCTCATTAGTGACTTCTACCGGGCCTATCGGGTTCCGGAACTCCCTACTGACCTCACCTTTGAGCCTGCCCCTGCCTTCCGATACGTCCGCCTTGGTAACCCCCGTCCCCTTCCACCTCCACCTCCTTCCCAACCTGTCCCCTCTCCTCATTCTTCCCCTTCCCCTCCTCCTCAAGCTGCTTCTCCGCCGTCTCAACCTACACCCCCACGTCCTGCCCCACCTTCCGAGGCTCCGCCTCGTGATACCACCCCCCCTCCCCCTCCCTCTCCCTCTTTACATCAGCAGGTCGCTCTTCTTCACGCTCGACTCCAGTGCATGGAGGATCGGATGGCCGCCGATCGGCACTTCTACCATTCCATTCTGACCCAGATTGCGGCTCATCTTCAGTTGCTCGTTTCGCCTCCCGCTAGTCCTAGCACATCCGATGCCGCACCTCTGGATCCTCCAGCTTAGTTAGGTTGTTCCTGTTTTCTTTTCTTATCGTTGCTTTTGCTGTAATTTCTTTTCTTTTCTTTTGATATAATTTCTGTATTTAGTTCTTTGGATCTTACCTTTTGTACTACTTTTGAGCTTACTGGTTAATCCCACTTCCTCCTTTGTTTCTTTCTGCTTTGTGTATTGTTTTCTTGCTACATCTTACATTGAGGACAATGTTATGTTTAAGTGTGGGGGAGCTCTGTTTCCCTAATTATATCTTGTATTGCCTGTCTGTTGACATTTTGTGCATAATTCTGTTGGTCATCGATGCATGCTGTTTTGAAAACTTGGAATTCTGTCATTCTGCAGCTCCTCGTCGTGACAACTGTCCATACGTCGCGACGAGGATGAGAAATTTTTGTGCATGTCGCGACGTATGCAAGCTACACGTCGCGACGATTGCCATCTTTTGCATAAATGAATGATTTTTGCTCAATGTTGTCCACTCAATCAAACATTTTCTGTACTGGGTATTTTTGTGCTTTTGTGTTCAAAGCATTTATAAGTTTTAAATTGATGCTTGAGTTTTTGAAAATACTTTCCATCTTTGAAACGATAGCTGGAATTGGCAAAATTTTGCTTTTGATGTTTTCAAAACAAAGTGAATGGGAGCATGCTAACAAGGTAGCATTTTAAGTTTTTGAGACTCGAGATTGTGCATTAAGACAAAACCCTTGTTGGAAGGATATTTGAGCCAAATTTTTTCTTCTATATGTGTGTGCATCTGCTTATTCCATGCTTCTCTAGAACTTGTGTCAATTTTTACTCAAAGCTTGATGGGTTAGATTTTTACGGATATGATAGAGGCGTTCCTTCTTTCAACTCTTTCCCAAACACCAACCCTTGAACACCTATCCCTTGTTACCCCATTGAGCCTTCTTGTTATGAGCATTTGCATGCATATTTTGATGGTATTATGTTTGCTTGATGAATTAATGTGATTTTGTTTTGGTGTTTTGTGATGATGTGAGATGAGTATAAAACTAATGAGAGGGATTAATTTGGTGTCTTGAAATGTGAAGGATCTAGGTGAGAGTTAGACATAAAATGAAAGTGGAATTGAAGTTGATTGTGTGAAGGAAATTGATGATGAATGCATATGTATGGGTATGTTTTGTTATTAGTGTTTATGAACAATAATGGGCTAAAATTTGGTTATGGATGATGTAAAGTTGAAAGGGAGTTAGAATAATGGATAATTGATGAGTATTGAACTAGAAATGATTGACTAAGCATGAGGAATTAAGTGTTGTAAGTGAAGAGTTAGATCTGGAATTTCATAAAAATCAATTGAACATACTTTAGTGCAAGAGACATAACTCTTTGTGTATAACTCGGAATGAGATGATCCAGGTATGGTTGTAAAGAAGACTTCGAGATCTACAACTTCTATTTCAGAAAAAAAAAAAGTTGAACTTTTGACGTTTAGAGGGTCGAATTTGCAAAGTTTGTTAAGTGACCCGTAAAAGTCCGTTTAACAGACATTCACGGGTCAAATGACCCTAATTAAGCCTTGAATGGGTCTTAAAGTGAACCTTGAATGATCCTTGGTTTATGGGACTAATATATGATAGGTTTGAAGTGAAATTGAAGGTTAAAACTTAGTGAACGAATGGATGAAATCAAAGTATCAAATACATGAGTAGATTGGGAATGAAAATGTTTATATGCTTGTAATGATGTTCAAGGGAGTTGAGTAAATTATTAAGTGATTAATTATGAAAGAGAATTGGATATTAGGAGATCATATGAGGTTCGAAAAGAGATGAAGAGAAATTGAGTGAGGATATAGAGTGATCAAGTGTTCTTGAGATGTAAGCTTATGATAAGCTAGATACATACAAAGGGTAAAGCTTGAGTGGATAATTTAAAGTGATCATATGAAAATGAAATGTAAGTCTAAGTTTAATTAGACAAATTGAATCATGATTTGAGAATGGGCATAAGGTGTGAATGTAAAGCATATACCCGGGATTGTCATTGAGCATGCATTATACATTACGCATATACATGTGTGAAAACTGAATGGTTATATGATTGTGCTTTTATTAATGTGTGTGCAAACTACGTTTTGCATATGGTTGATACAGGATAGAACGTCTACATCCAGACGTTTCTAGATCATGAAAGCAAATGCTAATCTGGAGCGTACTGTGAGTAGACCTAGATGGTCTTACTTTATAGTTTGTTTGGTTATGTTATAAATTGAGTGATTATTGAATAGATATGCTGACTGTGATTGATTATGATGGGTTCCGGACAGGAGGTCCGATGATTGAGATAATTGACTTGGATATTGAAATGCTCATTGAATGCGAATTGGATGAACTAAGTGTACATAATGTGTTTGTTAAATTTGCTCTGAATGCACATTTGCATATGAATGAAAGTGTGATTTCTTAACTTTCATGTTGAATGCCAGACTAAGGTCCGATGACATGGGAAAATGATTGAATGAGGTTATGCAAATGTGAGTGTTGCATTCCATATCATGAATGCATAAAACATAATGGTAGGTGTGACCCGAGTAGCCAACGATCGGAGCTTAAAGCTCAACGAGTGAAAATGAGCTTCGAGCTCAAAAGTGATTCAGAGCCTCAGGCTTAACGTTTAATGAGCCCTATATGGGACAGTTATCAATGAGCCCGATATTCAATGAATACGGGACAGTTTAGGCACTCGGTCACAACAAAGTAACTAATGGAAAGTGAGTCTCATATGCACTACATATGCAAAATATGAATGATTTGGTGTATTGAATGTGAATTACTATGAAATGTGAAATAAAGTGAAGTGTGTGAATTATTTGTTATGTGATTGGGTGAGCTATCGATGATGGTCACTCATTGAGTTCGCAAAACCCACCCAAAATTTGCAAATATTTTTCAGAATCAAAAGAATACCCCGTTAGGCTAATAGGAGTATACCTACAGCTTTCAAGTGAAGGATAGAGGTCGGGATCAGGTCGCATCTGCATTGCATTTCTCTATTTTTTATTGAATTGTTATTCCACAACTTTTGTATAAACTTGTATTTTGAAATGACTCAAGTGTTTTATAATTGTGAAAGGGCCTGAATGGCTATTGAAAATTGTGTTAAGTGAAAATGTTTATGAATGAATAAGGGCCCAATTTGAGTATCGATTTCTGCATATTGTGTTTTGTGAAAAAAAATGTACCGATTTATGACTGATTGAGTGTTTTAGCACACCACTGTTGCGGGGCACGGACTCGGATATCACCTACGATGTCAGGTTCGGTTCATTGCGGAAGTGGGGTGTTACAATAAGTGGTTTAACGAAACAAAACGTCGCAATTAGATCAAATATACATCAATTATGTTAAATTTTCATAATTAAATGTTTCATAAATATTAAAGTTCTAGGGGTTACTGTGTGGATTGTCTTCTTTGATTGATGGTTCAACATCTCTGTTGAAGTTAAAAGTATGATTTACTTTAATCGACATGAAAATCTACTTGTGACCATTCCTTAGTAAATTGATCTATTATGAGAAATTTAATCAAGTGATAAACAACTTGTTGATATAATAAGTGCATCATCAAAACCATAATTTTGTCAAAGTAAAATTTATTTGGTTATGAAGAAATGAATCACATTTGAAAAATCCTTCCCAAAGGTAAGTCTAAACCAACCAGTAACAATTCACTTAATTATGACATAATCAGCTTCAATCAATATTGAAAAGTGTGCTTCCCAACTAATTAAAAATCTTAATTTCCTCAAGATATTTGGCAAAATTTTCAATAAATTTAACCATTTAATACTGGTTCTTATGCTCTATAACATGTTCAACAAATTTGCTAGCAGTCACGATTAAAGAAAATTAACTAAATAAGGTCTTTAATGCAATAACAAAGGGTTTAATACAATAATAAAAGTTTAATATGAACTAAAGCAACATAATAGGCATTCAAAGCTTAACTAGAAGGAGAATAATACATAAAAGGAAAATCAGTAAATGGATAAATAATGAAAGTTTGGTATAACAAAATGGTCTCTTTCTATAATTGAGAAGGGATAAAACATAAAAGTGCCATACTTGATGGAGAAACTTGTAACTAAAACATTTAATCGACTAAAACAAAACACCTTTAAAATTATGCTTCATAAAAATTTTACGAAATAAAAGTGAATTATCTTATTTAATCTTTGATCTTATTATTATTATTTTTTACTTTCTCACTGCAAATATCATAATTTATAACGAAAGTTCAAATACATTACAAAATTATGTGTCAAAATAATTATTTGAATAGCTACTTACAAACTAGAATAAAAATCCTATACTATTAAAAAAAGGACTTTATTAAAACTCTTATATTTAAGCCTCATGAAATGTCCAGCATTAACTCTAACAAGCTTAGGGAAAAAGATATTGAAGAATTTCTCTTCACCGAACAAAATCAAATAAAAAGATAAATGAAAAAAAAATCTCTAATTCTCCAAATTCTTCCTCATCACAAACTTTAATACTTTATCACAAAAAGAATGAATGGAAATAGGTTGATTTCAGTCAGCCAAAGGTGGCTCAAGTCTAGCCTGAAGCCTAATTAGGCCTTCCTCATGCTATTTGAACCCGATCGAGATTTGATCAGTTCAAAGTCCATCTAAAACTTGATCTGAATCCAACAAACTCGACCCAACCAACTCCTCTCCATTGGAGGCAGGATCTAGGGTTTCAATATATATATTGACTTTCAGGTGGAGCCAGGATGTAGAGCTAGAACTCCTATTTGACTAGGAGTCCAATCAACTTAGGCCAAACTCTTTTAGTTCGGATATGGTCTAATATAAACTAGACGTTGAGTTAGGATAAAAGTTAAATTCACAAACCCTTAATATGCTTGAAGAAGATAGTACTATAAAACACGATAATTTTCAACCTTCTTCATCAATAGTAAATAAACATCATTAAAAAACCATAATGAAACCTTAGTTTAATAAGCATGTTGCCCTTGATATAAATATTGATAATAAACCCAATATTTTATAATAAAAAATATAATACTATATCGTTATGAATAGAATATAAATAGAATGTTTGAGTACATATATTAAACAAATTACTAGAAATGACAATAACTAAAAATGCATATAGGAACCTCTGTTCACATTATAATCAACTTGTTAATAGTTATTTTCTCTAAGCAACTAAAAGGTTTATGGGATTACTACTTAGGTGAATTGTAAAGATATAACATATTAGAAGCAGCTATTATAGATAAAGAAAGATGAAAATAATAAATTTTCTACTAAAAGAAATTATTCTACTACTAAAAAAGAAATTATTTCTATTAGTAAATTTTAAAGTAAATAATCGAATAAAATTTTCATTTTTGTTTTGGAGCTTTTAGGTTATCCTACTATGAACACCTCTACCTCAAATGCAATATGATGAACGAATCACTCTACTAGACCTCATTGATAAAAAAAATAAAACTATTCTTCTAACATCATTAAATCTTATTTTATCACGTTAAAATAAAAAAATAATAATAATAAACTAATAAACAAAAAAGTATCCTTTTTCTTATTGCAACTTAGT
>JANIHZ010000009.1:36217896-36233386 GCA_027478365.1 Erythroxylum rufum | reverse complement strand
ATAGAGATAGAGAGAGATATAGATATATAGATAGAGAGAGAGAGATAGAGAGAGAGAGAGTAATAAAAAATTTAAATATATAAAATAAATAAATAATAATATGCAAATATTAGTAGCAATAATAATAATAATAATAATAATAATGGAGAAAACTACAATGAAAAAAAAAAAAGGAAACATGAAACATGAAACATGCAAAACAAGCTGGGAATGGTGAATAATAAAACAGTGTTAGGCCTCCAGTCCACTTTCAGTACCCAAGGAAGAAGAAAATCCAGAACAGCCCATATAATACTGCAGAAATTAAGAGGAAGGCCATTCCAGCTTTGAGCTGATCCCTATTATGTTATTTACTGCTTTTGCTGTTTTGTATGCTAATATGTTTCTAAAATAATGAGGTGTCTAAATGATTTTGCTGTTTTGTCCGTTAGTATGTTTCCAGAAGGATGAGGCATCCAGGTGGTAAGGATTCTACCAAAATGTGAGCATATCAGAGGCAAAAAGTGAGAGTATATCAGAGGCAAATAGATAGAGTGGGCAGGCTTGGAATGAGTCTTGCGTTGATACTGGGACCACTGTCAAATTTCTTTTTCTGCTTCTCATTAGTGACAGCACTCACCAGACCCCATTTTCTCTTATTTTCTATTTTCTCTTATGCTAGTTATTAAGTTACTATTCTATTGAGTTTTTACCCTTTTTTGGTATCAAATCCAGTTTTTTCTGATCTTTGGGGAATGCTAATAATGAGAATGGAATCTCGGATGGAAATTATGAAGGCGAGATTACCAACCATTGAAACCCACCTTTCCCACTTGGATTCAACTGTCTTCTTTAAACCAAAAACTTGATGGTGAAGTGTTTAATGCCCTAGCCAAGAGCTCTACTTCAGCAGGGAAGAGCATGGCTGATTGTAGCGGCATCAAGGCTGCGTTGGGGCCAGGAGCAAAAGGAACTCATCTAACAGAAGGTACAGCTACCCACACTCCATTATACCATACCCATCATGATAAGAAAGAAATTGGAGATGCCAACGTTTGATGGTTAAGAGGATCCAAAATCTTGGGTGTACGGGGCAGAACGATATTTCATTGTCAACCGTCTAACTGAAACAGGGTAACTCAAAGCAGCTGGAATTTGTCTCCAAGAGGCAGCATTGGTCTGGCTGCAGTGAGAGGAAAATTGACGGCCCTATCTGACTTGGGAGGAGCTTAAAAACCAACTATTATAGAGATTTTTGCCCAAACAAAAGGGAACGCAACAACAAAAACTCCTGTCATTATGGCAAGCTTCCTTGGTAGTTAAGTATCGGCAAGACTTTGAATGGAAAAGCATTTGGATGATGATACACTAGTACCCATTTTTATCAACAGGGTGGAATACAAGGTGAAGGGGGAATTGTTGAAGACGAATTATACTGGGCTAATGGAGGTAATGGAAGCCGCTGAGAGGATTGAAGAAGGGAATCAAGCACTAAATCCAACCTACGACTGGGAATCAGCCTAAAATTCCAAGAGAGCTTCGAGCCAAACCCCAAAGTATAGTCCCAACAAATACACTACGAAGACCCCAAACACTAAAACCCAAAACAACACAATCCACACAACCCAAAACCCAAAAATGAACAGACTTGATTCGAAATCTACCTAAACACCTTTCAGACGCATGACAGCAGCCGAGATACAAGCAAAAAAGGAAAAAGGGCTCTATTTTAAATGTGATGAAAAATATCAAATTAGACATCAATGTAAGGGTCGGGAGCCTAACATGTTGGCTGTCTTGGGTGATGAAGCAGAAGCGGAGACATCCGTGGAAGACAAGACCAAAGATTCCAAAGTTCTTCTCCAAGTTGGGGAAGTACAAATATCTCTATACTCAATTACTGGTTTGACTTCTCCTCTCTAGATGACACTCAAAGGGGAAATAAGGGGAAATGAAGTGATAGTTTTGATCAATTATGGAGCTACACAATTTTATTAGTGAAGGATTTTTAGGAAAACTTCAGATCTCGATTACAGAAATGGCTGGCTATGGGGTGGGGATGGCCACCAGAATTTCCATTCCCAAAAAGGGCATTTGTCTTGGGATAATGCTGAAAACGCAGGAGGTCACAATTGTTGAGGATTTTTTTTCCTTTTGATATCAGTAGCTTCGATATTATCCTGGGACTCAAATGGTTCTTTGCGGTGCCTCATAATAATTTTGATTGGCACATACTATCCTTGAAATTTTCGATGGATGGCAAATCGTAACATTGCAAGGGGACCCAAGCCTGAGCAAGTTAGTGGTTTCCCTTAAAGCTATGGTAAAGACAATTCAACGGGAAGGGCAAAAGTGTTGGTGGAACCTGGCACTGCCCTGATTAATGTTCGACCCTCCCATTATCCACAAGCCCAAAAAGACGAGATGGAGAGATTGGTTGGAGAAATGCTAGTGGAAAGAATTATTCAATTGAGTGTGAGCCCATTTTCAAGTTTGACATTGTTAGTTAGGAAGACGGACAAGAGTTGGAGGTTTTGCATTGACTATTAGGCATTAAGCAAAGCAACAATACTTGATTGATTTCCAATCCCGACAATCGATGAGTTATTTAATGAATTGAAGGGATCTCGTCTATTCTCAAAACTGGATTTAAAGTCAGGATATCACCAAATAAGGGTGAAGATTGAAGATGTACCAAACACAGGCTTCCGTACCCACGAGGACCACTATGAAGGCCTTACAAATGCCCCAGCCACTTTTAAATTGGTGATGAATTTGGTGTGTAAACTAATGTTGAGTAGATGAATGTTGGTGTTCTTTGACGATATACTAGTTAATAGCCCCTCTTTAGATTGTCATCTACAACACTTTAGGTAGACACTTTCTCTTCTAAAGGCTCATTGATTATTTGTAACCTCAAAAAGTGTTGTTTTTTTCAGACTCACTTGGTGATTTCAAAATCTTCCCTGCTCATTCCAGCAATTTTGGCTGAGTTCCGTAGGAGTTTAATTGATGGAAAAATTATATTGGAAAGGGGGGGACTCCTGCAACCTTTGCCAATTTCGGAACAAATATGGGAGGATATTGCGATGGACTTCATCGAAGCGTTGCCTAAGTTTGCTGGATTCAATGCTATTATGGCAGTTGTGGATCGATTAAGCAAGGATGGGCACTTCATTTCCCTAAAGCATCCTTTTACAGCCATTATTATCATTGGTGTTTTTGTACAAAATGTTGTTAAACTACATGGGTTTTCCAAGATCTATCATCTTGGATCGAGACAAATATTTATGAGTCATTTTTTGGACCATTTGGTTACAGCAGATAAAGTTGATGAGAAGCACCACCTACCACCTTCAGACTGACGGCCAAACAAAAGTGGTTAATAGATGTTTGGAGAATTATTTACGTTTTTCTGTCAATCCCAGCCTAAACACTGGAGTAGGTGGCTACCTTAGGGCGAATATTGGTATAATATCTTGGTATAATATCGCCTTTCATTTCGCCACCAAATTGACACCTTTTACGGTGTTGTATGGAAGGGACCCCTCAACGGGTACTTATAACTCAACATGGAAGAGCAACTACAAGCTAGGGACTTGATTATTAAGGAGTTGAAAGAACAACTGTGGCTGGCATAAGAAAACATGAAGAAGTATATGGACCAACACCATTGGGATGTCTCAGTTCAGTTAAGCAATTTGGTTTATCTCAAAATCAGGCCTTACCAAAGCAAGTCATTGGCCAAGCAGGAAAATGAGAAGTTGTCACCCCAGTATTTTGGTCCATGTCCCATTGTTTTGTCTACTAGTATGTTTCTAGAATGATGAGGTGTCTAGGTAGTCCTGACGTTTTGTCTGTTAGTATGTTTCTAAAATGATGAGGTATCAAGGTAGTTACAATTCTATCAGAATGCGTGAGTATATCAGAGGCAAAGAGAGAGTGGGCAGGCATGGAATGAATCTTGTATTGATCTTGAGAGAGAGGCAACTCTCAAAAATTGGCACTGTCAAATTCTTTTCTGCTTTTCATTGGTGACAGCACCCACCAAACCCCATTTTCTCCTTTTATTCTATTATCCTCATTATTATGTTATTATTCTATTGAGTTTCTACCACACTGGAATGTAGTAGGCACCCGGGAGAGAAAACTTTAATATTTGACAAAGGAGTTCATACCTCAGATAGGAATCCCTTAAGAGTTAAATTTCCACTTGTTGTTCTCTCCACAGCATCCTTGTAAGGAGCCTCATTCCAAGGACTGAAACACGCAAATGTACAACACAATTAGAGAACATACAATTTCAGAACCAGAATACTCATCAAAATCCATATATCTTAACATAAATGAGACACCAACTATCAATCTATACAAATCATTAGCTCAAACTGGAAAGCAGATAAGATAAAAGATCAAGATTGCAGATACAAACTTGTTTTGGACGTGTGTTTACACAATGTTTTATCCTGGTTATGTATTTCTAGGAGCGGTTCCTTACATATGACTTTTTAGTTACATGAACAAACTGCTTAACTATCTTTGAAAACATGACATTCGTTTGAAATGTCAAAGAGCATTATCATCTTAAGAATCAATTCAACCCAAAGGCTAAAGTTATTAGGTGAGGGCCAAGAATGGTTCAAATGCTTTAGCAACATAAAATGCCACTTAAATGGTATAGAGAGGTAAGATTTCAGATAAGCTATAAAAGGATGATGACACACACCATAACACTTATAGTCCACAAAGTAAAGAAGTTTTAATTGATAGGGTTTAGTCATGCATCTCATAACAATGCACCTAGCAAGGAACAATTAATACCATATACAGAAAGCCTGCACAACTATCTGCTCCAAAATCAACTGAAAAGTTGTTCCTCGAGCATTTAAAGAAACTAGAAAATCCATAGAAAAAAGAGATATTGGAAGGGGAAACTTACTTATCTGGGGCTGTAGAAAATAATTCATCAATCTCAGTAGGACGTAGGGCTCCATGCTAGTATTTATGAAAGTAAACATATGCCTCAAGTTAAAAAAATGAAGGAAAAAAATAATTGTGAAGAAGAATCAAGAGTATAGCGAGAACAAATACATACATTATCAATATCAAACAGTCTGAAGATCCCACGCAGAAACTCAAAGGCATCGGTAGTTAGCTCTATACTCTGCAAGATGACAAACAAAAAATAATAATATTATGTTGAAATAGAGACATAACAAAGAATAAGAATTGTCATGTAAGAATAAGTAATATAAAACAAAAAGCAAAATCAATAAGTGAATAACAATTAAAGAATACAAGATCATGTATCTTTGAATCCATCAAAAAGGAGGGGGGAAAAACAAAGAGGAAGGATAAAAAGTGAAATTCTGGACAACCCTTAAGCAAACTAGTTGCACCTGATCAGAAGCATGCTTGGATGGAACTGGAAGAAGATCATCTCTAAGCTTTAATTCATCATCATAGCCAAATTTTCTTAGAACAGCCCAAGTTGTTTCAAGACGCCCTTTATCTATAAAAAGAGCATGGAGAAACAAGAACCCTTCAAGAGTAAGACCCAGGTCATTAACTCCTTCTTTCTTCTTTTCTTGCACGACTCTTTTCACGCCCACTAGTTCAGCAGGTTGCAAGGGAGAATTAAAACATTTAACCTGCTAACAATAAACAAGTAAACTAAACAACATCGGTAGAAAACAAAGGAAAAGGAAAGGGAAAAGTTGAACTAAGAGTGGAATAACCTGGAATCCATTCAACTCTGAATCATTGAGTGCACCGTCCATGTCAAGATCACAAAGAAGAAATATTCTTTTTAGTGCCCTCACACATTGGGGCTTTAGAGTTTGACTTTCTTGGTCAAACAATGGAGCTGTTGGATGAAGTACGGCTTTCTGAGCATAATAGAAAACATCTGGAACCTACACAAAATTACACTTAACTTTCATATTAAACATATGTTTCTGATATAAACAACAACATTTGATATTTGGAAATTTATGTTTGCCAGCAAACAGAAAATGTAATTTTTAAGAACAATCAAGATGCAAAAACTACTCTGTTTCAATTTACATGAGAAAAAGATGAGACAAGAATACGAGTTATCAGCATGTGCAAATTAGGCATGTTTCACCATTCTTGTTTGCTCTTTTGACTTTCTCATGTTCATGCATTTCCACATAGAAGGCCAGTTATGTTCTCCTCCCCATTAGGGCCTAAGGTATCTAGCCCTCCTACTAAATTTGCAATTAATCCCCAGAAATAAAGAGCAAGAAAAAAGAAAAAAAAAGTGGGAAATTTCTGCGAGTTAGAAAATCGAAAAACAGAAGATCAAAAACTGTACAGCAACCCAAATATATCAACTCTCAAAGATCAAGGAGAGTGCATAGTTATTACCTGCATAAGTGTAACTGCAGAGCACTCTATGCAGGTCTCAATCTCCCTATAATTGTGCATAATTGGACCAATGACTTGCTCCAAAGAAATCGGCTCATTCTCATCTCTTAAATCTAGCTTGCACCCAACCACAATTACAGGAACGCTCACCTAAACACCAACCCAAAAATATCTAAACTTCATCCAGCAATACAAAGACAGAATGTGTCAACAAACTTAGTTAAGATAATTGAAGATGAAACCAAAACAGCGAAGTACCTCTAATCGACGGAGTTCCTCAAGCCAAAAACCGGTTACCCTAGTAAGGGTCAAAGGTTGATCGCAAGCGTAAGTTAACACCACAACATCAGCTCTCTTCAATTCTTCAATAAGCTTCCCTCTATTCTCTAACCTATACAATTAAGCACCAAGCTGTAATCATGAAGCTAAAACATAAAAAAATTTACAATATACAGATAAAACAGTAGTATAAGGTACGCTGCAGAAGTATCGATGATGGTGACAGGCACGTGATCGGGGAACATATCGGCGGGAAGGCGAGTGGGAGGAAGCACGTGAGGGAGGTTCTCTGGGAGAGACTCGGTAGCCATCGCAGCAATCAAGCTAGATTTACCAGTGAAACGGTCGCCGGCAACGACCACTCGGACGCCGTTCCTGACGCCGGCAACAGACTTCCGGCCAGACATTTGAAGCTTTAAAGGTCGAAAAGATTGAAGCAGGAGAAAAAGGAGAGAGACAAAGTGGTCTATACAGAAACCTGAATCAGATGATCGAGAACGTTTTATTTCAATTAGGGCCCTAATTTTGGGCCCAAGCCCAAATCGGCAATTCATAAAATGGGGACCAAACTAACGGTGACCTATCACGTAAACTAAAACCCTGATAGCTACTCTATGTGGCTCCGGTCAGTTCGTGGAACGCTTGTAGTTGCCGTGCGGCGCTACTTCTCAACGGCGGAGGCGGCGGCGGAGAAGTCTGTGATAGTTGAAGAAGTGTCTTCGAGAATTTGTGGTGGAGAAGACTCGCTAGGGAAGAGACTGTTTAAGTTGGTTTATACAAAGCGAAGTGCGGTGGTTGCTATAAGGAAATGGAAAGAAGAGGGAAACAGTGTGAAGAAGTATCAGCTTAATCGGATTGTTAGAGAGCTTCGCAAGCTCAAGCGTTACAAGCACGCGCTTGAGGTTTGATTCCTCTCTTGCTACTATTTGTTTTGAATGAGTATGACGTGCGTTTATGTTGTTTCTGGTAAAGATTGGATATTGTGAGGTGGGAAGCATGTACTCTGCTTTAACTTATAGTTATTTTGATGCTTTGTAGTGGCACTTAACTTCTAATTGGAACCGGATTAGAAATTGAATATTGTGATCTTTGAACTCAACACAACAATGTCATTGGTAACTTCTCTAGGTGTGTGAATGGATGACCCAACAGCAAGATATGAGGCTTGTGCCAGGTGACTATGCTGTTCACTTGGACTTGGTTGGAAAAGTTCGAGGTCTCGCTAGTGCAGAGAAGTTTTTTGAAGACCTTCCTGATAGGATGAGAGGGCATGAAACTTGTACAGCTCTTCTCCATACTTACGTTGAGAATAAATTGGAAGTGAAAGCTGAGGCTTTGATGACGAAGATGTCTGAATGTGGTTTCTTGAAGTCTCCCCTTCCGTTTAACCACATGCTCACATTATACATAGGGAATAGAAAGCTGGAGAAGTTTCAAGGAGTATTTCAGGATTTAAGGATAAAAACTTCACCTGATCTTGTTACTTATAATCTACTATTGACTGCGTGTGGACAACGACATGATGTTGAAGATGCAGAAAAAACCTTTACACTCCTGAAGAAAGCAAAATTGGATCCAGATTGGGTAACTTATAGTATTCTAAGTAATTTGTACATAAAAAGTGAACTACATGAAAAAGCAGTTTCAACTTTGAAGGAAATGGAGAAGATGGCTGTTCGAAAATCTCGGGCAGCTTTTTCTTCCCTCCTCAGTTTACATACAAACATGGGAAATAAGGATGGGGTACATCGAATTTGGGAGAAGATGAAAGCATGCTTTCAAAAACTTAATGATGCGGAGTATCTTTGCATGATATCTTCACTGGTGAAACTGGAGGAAATTCAAGAGGCAGAAAATCTCTATAAGGAGTGGGAGTCAGAGTCTGGAACCGGTGATGTTAGGGTTTCAAATGTACTTCTTGCAGCTTATATTAATAGTGACAAGATGCAAGAAGCTGAAAACTTTTACCGACACATAATTCAAAAGGGCATCACTCCTTCATACACAACTTGGGAACTCTTAACTTGGGGTCACTTGAAAACAAAGCAAACAGTGAAAGCCTTAAAGTTTTTGAAGAAAGCTATTGGTAGCGTTAAAAAGTGGAATCATGACAAAAGGTTAATTGAAGAAGTTTTTAAGGTTCTGGAGGAGCAAGAGAATATTGAAGGGGCTGAACAGTTCTTGGTTATACTTCGGAATGCTGGACATTTGAGTACTCAAATATATAATTCTCTTCTGCAAATTTATGCAAAAGCAGAAAAAATGCCCCTTATAATTGCAGAGCGAATGAGGAAAGATAATGTTGAGATGGATGAAGAGACCCGCAAGCTCATAAAGGCTACCAAGCATATGTGTGTGTCTGAAATTGCTGTTGATCTGTGAGATAAAACATACTACTGGAGATTGAGGATCCTGATTTCTTACTTGTTTTGCTTCTGTGGTTCCGTGTAAACATCAGTTTCTAGCGAAGCCAGGAAATGGAACTGTGATTTTTAATTAATTGATGAGTTCATGTTTGACCCTGTAATAATGATTTTGAAAACTTGAGATTAGCATGAAGGTGAGCAGTTTGTTTCTAGCATCCTTCGTGATGTCCTGTAACTTGATGCATTTGGAGAAATCGCCAGATAGCAGTGAAGTCCTCTATGCTATTCAAAGGTTGTAAATTATTTGATTATTGAACATGTAACTATGCGTTTGTTTTTGAGTAACTATTGATTAGGATTTTATGCCACTATTTCAGAAAATGAGGGCGGGCAGGCTAGCCTCTCGAAGATCATGTCTTATCCTAGAATTGTCAACCGCTTGAAGGGACTCTAAAGATCTTTAAAGTGGTGAAACTGAGGACACAATGATCAGCCACCTCATCTTCAAGCACATATGAGCGTAAAGTCCCGATGATGCGAACAATGCCTATTGAATACAATCCTGTTGGAGCGCTTTCACTGGGAGGATAATCTGCAGGGACCAAATCAGACCATCCGTTATGAGACATTCAATAGATAATTATGTAATTCCGAGCTAGACAAGAAATAAATGTTGATTGAAAATGCATGTTCAATTGGTTAGGTATCATATCAACAAAAGCAAGAAAAGTTCTTTAGTTTCCTACAACCAGATGAAAAATGAACCCCGAAGTTATCACAGGTCTGACGATGTTTTGTTCAATTTTCGCACTCGTGTGTCTTGGAAAAGAAATTAGTTACTGAACAGCAGCAGTTTTCCCAAGGCATGTCTCCAAGCAACACATGGATAGCAGGTACAAGTAGTTCACCAATATCACCACATACTTCTTCAGTGCCTTCATCTTTCCCAATGGGGTAATCCAAATGTAGATCGGATTGGTGCCAATATAAAAACCGCCAAAATTTCCCTATTTGACATTTGGCGACATCGTTACATTTGAGGGGTTCCAAAACATCCGAGGACGTAGGTACTTGGTGAGTTGGTGTGGTGGTTAAGACTTTTTAGAGTGCTTAGCTTTATCATGCGTTTGTTGTATTAACGTTACAGGAAAAGGTCAGTCATTAGTCATTCTGATAATCATCACCTGTGACATGTTCAACTGATGACACCTACAGATACCATACTAGTATTATTAGAACTTAAAAGTAGAATACAAGTAGCAGAGACGATGTTTTTGTTAAGATCATTACGTCAAGCGTTAACTGCGCCAACCGCGCAACAAGGGGTTTACCGAATCCAACCCAACCCGCCACACCCCACGTCCCTGCTATTGATTATCATAAAGTTACTGAATTATCCTTCTAATCTTTGACAAATTTTTTTTTTCACAAGTCAAAATTTAATGCGATTTTTTACTTCCAAATGTTCTCAATTTGGTCTAGAAAATTTTAGATATAACCCATATTACCTTATTCGACGGACTGTCAAGCCATTAAAAAGAAGATTTCTACAATGAATATTAACTGTTTCTTCTTAAGGCCAAGTTTGAAAAGACATTTTGACACCTCTTTCTTCTTACAAAAGAAAGGAAATGAAATAAATTGGGATATGAGGTCAAAATAAATTAAGATTGAAAAAAAGTAACAAATGGTAAGTAATCCTAAAATATTTATTAAAAAAAGTCAGATATATAGGAAAGTAAACACATACATGTAACTAAAAGAAGTGTAAGTTTCCGTATATAGAGGCACTGCATAAAGGTAACGTGGTTTGTATGCGTAATTTTAGTCGAAAATCATGTTCAATTAGTCAATAATTATCTCCACCATCACCGTCATCACGTAGTAGGGCCCAACTATCTAATCTATTATCAGTTCTATTTTTCTATTTCTCAACACCCCATCGTAGTTATGTTTCAGGTTAGAAGTTGGAGATTAAAAGCCTTACATGCTCTATCTCTTCTACTACAAATACAAAGACGAGAACCGAAAAGAACCCTCCGTTGTCTGAGTGATCATGGCTTGTAAAGTGGATTGCGAAGATGGGTTTGAAGAAGGAATATCATGGCTACCTTCTCATATTCTGGACGAGGCAATATGGAACGGCAAGGTTGGTTTAGTCTCTAAAACCCGAGACACTCTTGCTATGTTTCGTTTCTGAATCTAACAGAATGACTTATGCAAGCTGTCTTTTCGTAACAGGAATGTGTTAAGTACGCCCCACAACTTCAACAGCATCGCGGCCTGCCTAGATCGCCTCTGCCACCGGTACATCAGGTTTGTAATCTGTATGTATATTCACTGTTTTAGAGCTTTTGGAATCTTTGGCTGTAAACTGCAAAGAGATGAACGGCGGAGTAGTGCATATCTTGCTATCTGTTAGTTTCCCCATATTCAGGAGGGCGGATGCAGTAAATTATCGATTTAGCTACGTTGTTTCCGACCACTCCAATTAGCTTTCCATGTCAATTTTGTGGCATCGAGCGTGAGCCTCCGTGTTTTAAAATGTGGAGATAGATTGATAGAAACTGACGGGTACTTGGAATTGACATGAATGTTTACGCTCTATCTTCTTCTGCATGCACGCCGTAGGCTTAACGGACACCGTTTCACATGGTCCACACGTACACACCAAAGAAAAGAGAAAGGGTAATCAATGAAAATGAAAATTAGTTGGATTGGATGGTAGTCTTTTTGCTTTGTAGGAAAATGACGTGACGAGACTAGCATGAATTATTAGTTAGTGTCTCATTGATTCCTTATAGTTCACAATAAGAGGTTGAAGAGAAAATAAGAAGACACACGCGAAGAATGGCTGTGCAAGAACATATTACTTTGGGAAGTTTCGTTTTTGACCTTTCTTCATTTGATCCCTTCAACATTATAGCATCATCAGGATTCACACATTATGCTAATTAACGGAGTTTCTTGCCTTTTATATACGATGCATTAGCCCTCAAAAGGTATCCAGAGGACAAATGGTACAAGAAGATTCTACGGTTCTAACTGGGCATATGGAGAACAGGGAATGCAAGTAATATTTCTAGATGCTGGTCACAAAAAGTCATGTGGTACAGGAGTTTTCCTTCCACAAAGGGCTGGTACGAATTACCAATACAACAAGAAGCCAGGTATGGGTACCTGATTCTCTGGAAATACCTGTATTACAATATAAGGAAAAGAAAAGAGGATGTGAATTTAGTGGATATCAACACTTGGCATGTGTATGCAGCTTGCTCTCCTGTTCTCCTGCCAGCTAGGGTTGTTCAAGCACTTAACCTCAACGTGCAAGAGTTACGCATGGAAATATCAAGGGGCAGAGGTTTAAACTTCTGAAAGCATATTGTCTTTTCTTTACTTGTGCCATACACTTCTACTGATTGACCGTAATATATATCGACATATGCAGATTGCAGGAATAGCTCAAGAGGCAGACAGTACAATTCATGCAACAGTAAAATCACCAAAGATTTTCCAAAACAATGCTGTGGTTTGCCACACAATGAAAATTCTTCACCAGAGCTATTTCTTCCCAAAGAATGGAGTTACTAGCTCTCAATAGGAGCTGCAACCTATACAAGGAAAAAAAGCTCTTGTTCAGTTGTGCTATTAAATAAATTCATGTAACATAAGCAGAATAGTGATGCAAAGGGTCTAAGTACACTATGCTGTTGGTAAATATGGGATAATGGTTGATGGAATTAAGTCAAATCTTTCTTAAGTGTGAACATTAGAAGAAAAATGTAGTTTAGCGACGGACACTACAAGAAAATAAGACAATCCGCGATGTTTTATTGATAAAACGTCACAGATTGTAAAGATTTTTTGTGACGTTTAAAAAACGTCACAAAAAGTTTAAATTTTTCGCGGCGTTATATAAAAACATCACAAATTTGTATCATCTTTTATGACGTTTTATCAAAAAAAACGTCACGAAATAAAAATCGTGATGTTTTGTTGAATAAAACGTCGTAAAAAACATTTGTTTTTTTTGTTAATTAAAACATTTTGAATTATGTGGCGGTAAGAATTGGACGGAGAAGAGGGAGAATTAAAATAACCATCGGTTTGCCTTTTCAAATTTCCTCTTTTGTCTTTTTTTTTTGTCTCCTCTCTTTCTCTTTCTCGTTCTGCTTCTTGTTTCTCTCTTCTTCCCTATTTCTCTTTATTCTCTCCCAAATTTGAAACCCTAGTAAGAATCGGCGATTTTAGTTAGCCATTCAATAGATTGTAACCATTGAATTGGAAAAAGCTTTGACCTCCGCCGAGTCTCATTCCGCAGCCCATGAGACCGATTTCTGAGTAATGGCGCCGACGGGGAGAGGAGGAGGAGGAGGAGGAGTTGCGGCAGCGGCCTTGGTGGTGGAGAAGGTTAGGAGGGGTGTGCGGACAGTTATATTCATGGTAACGATGGTGCTATCAGGAATCTCGACAAAGACTTGGATTCGGAAGGGTTAGCTACAGATCCCAGAGCACAATGCACAGTGAAGCAAGTGGAAGAGTTCAAGGCATTGATTAAAGTCCTTCCAATCTGGGCATCTGGAATCACCGTTGCGGTGACTCTAAGCCAACCGACTTTTCCTATGCTCCAAGCAAGCACTATGAAAAGACACTGTTGCTTTTATTTATTCAGATTAGGCTTTGGTATTGGCCTTTAGTCAGTTGCAAAGCAAGATGAGAGGCAGATGTTATTAGTTCAAATTTTGGACCATTTAAATTTTATTTTGCGTTTGGGCATTGGTATTTGTGATTTTCTTATCCATTTATTATAAGCCCTTTTTAGGTTTGCATATCAATCCTTGTTTCCTTTTTCAAGTATTTTTAAAGTTGTTTGGGGACTTATTGGGCTTGTCTTTATAGTTTTTGTTGGACATTAGGATCAGGAGTGGTGACTTTAACTTCTGATGATAAATTAAGGACTGGTCCTTCGGTGAGTTTTAGGTCTAAGAGAAAAGAAGATTATGAAAGATTACAAATAGATTCTTGGAACATCGAAACCATTATAGGGAAGTCTTTGGAATTAGTGGAGATTTTAGACAAATATATGATTCATATAGTGTGCATCCAGGAGACAGTGGACGAGGGCTAAAGCGAAAGAGATTAATAGGTTTAAACTTTCGTATTCAAGGTGTTTGAGGCAACGGAACGGAGTAGGTATCTAAGTTGTCAAGGAACTCATGCATCATGCTGTAAAGAGGACTCATAATAGGATTATGTCTTTAAAGATTGTAAGGAAAGGTGTTGTTTTTAATATGGAGTGTGCTTATGCACCTCAAGTAGGATTAGACAAAGAACTTAATTAGGAAGAGTTAGATGGGTTGTTTCAACATATCTACCCTGACGAGAGAGTTATTTTAATAGGAGACTTTAATGGTTTTATAAGGGCAACCTCGGACAAATATGCATAGACTCACGAGGTTTCAGGTATGGTAATAGGAATGGTTGTTGGAGCCCGATCTTTGAGTGGAATTTAGAATTATAAAATGAACATAAATGTGTATTTTTGTATGTGTCTTGTGTAATGGATGTAATTATGCTTTAAGGAAATTGATGAGAAGAGAATTGATAGGTTTTGATGACTTTGAGATTTGAGTAGATTTATATAGTTTATGAAAGTTAAAGTGAATGAGTTGATTGAAAATTAAGTAGAAAATCAAGAAATAAAGAGAAACATTGTGAGAATATGAAGAATTGAGAAGAGTTTGACTTTTTGGAGTAGAGAGTTGACTTTTTTATTTAGGCAGAATTTGAGAAAATGATCTTCATGAAAGTTGTAACTTCTGTTAAAAGCTTGCTGTCGCCATAAAGTTTGATATTTTTCGATATCGGAGTAAAAGTTATGATCAATAAAAGTTAAGTATTGTTTTGTTTTGTTTTGTGAAAATGTCCATAAGTGTACATTTAGGTGTACTGTGCTTCGAGGCAAATTAGGTACTGATGTGGTCTGAATGAAGTAATTTGATCTTTATGAAAGTCATAGAAGATTTTCCTAATTTTTCAATGATGTATTATATGTTATTTATAGATGTGAGAATTTGAAAATATGAAATTTGAAAGTTTGGATGTGTTTTAGGATGACACATTTCTGGCAGAATCTTTGACTGAAAAATTGACCTAATTAGAGGTTGAAATTGTGCTTAAGTTCTTCATGAAAGTTTTAGATTATATTTTGATCTCTACATTGATATAAAGTATGATATTTTTGGACAAGGGAGTAGAAAGTTATGAGTTTTGGAAGTTCTGATGATGTTTAGGATGAGATTGTCGATCAGTCTCCTTGGAGTGGACCTTTGACCCCTGTAGAGACCGAGCTTGTTTTTGAGTCCTTCATGAAAATAGTAGAGCTGTCTTTTGTCTTTCCATTGATACCAAATTTGTCAAATTTGGAGTTCTGAGTCAAAAGATATGAGCATTAGAAGTTTGGAGGTCGGTGCAGG
>JANIHZ010000009.1:36181176-36193367 GCA_027478365.1 Erythroxylum rufum | reverse complement strand
ATTATAGACTTTACATTTAAATGATTATTTAGAACTTAGAAGTCAAAATTGTGAAATTTTTTTACTGCTAATTTTTGAGTTGAGTATTTTAAATTCATATGTTAATGAAAATAAAAAATTTTGAGTAAAAAAATACACCTAAATGTTTCAAAAGAATTTATATACTCAAGAATTTAATTAAATTAGACTTAAGGTCATGTTGAAAGCCACGGCAAGAGATATACCAAAAATTTCGTATCTTCCATTTCTCTTTAACAACTGTTAAACAAGACTTAGGCCCTATTTGGCAATCAACTGATTGCATTAGCTGTTAGCTAATTCTATTAGCTGTTAGTTGATAGCTGATTATATCAACTAATTTAACTAGCGGATTGCATTAGCTGTTTGTCATTTGATGTTTGATAAAATTAATTATTTAGCATTAGTTGTTTATGTGTAAAATGACTTATGAGGACATGACTTTAAAAAAATTTATAAGAGCATGAATTTAGTATTTCGTTGAATATTCTTACAGTAATTTAGATTTTAGATATTTAATTCTATAAAAATTAAATCTATAACTCTAATAAAAAAAACATGAAACATATAATAATAATAATAAATAATCATAACAATAACAATAACAATAATAATAACAACAACAACAACAAAATCTAATAATAATAATAACAACAACAACAACAACAACAAAATCTAAATCCCATCTCTAGTTTTATACCTTGTGTTGTCTGCAAAATGACTCGATGAATAATATCTTGCTTGTCAATTTAAGCTATCATATAAACGTTTCGATGAATTTATAGATAACAGTTATAGGTAATCTCATACATTTAAGATAGGCTAGAAATAAGTTTGAGGGTACAATTGTCTTTCAATGAAATTTTTATTAGCTTATTGATTGAAAAGCTACTCCCAAGTAGCTTTTCAAAAAATGGAACCAAACAAAAATATTAGTTGTTTGACTCTTTAATCAATTGAAATATAGCTGAAAAGTTATATACCAAACACCCCTTTAATAAAAACGTTAGTATGACACTTAATAGCCTCTGCATAAAAATGTTAAACGTTGGGATGAGATTTGAGAGTGGAGCCCACGAAAGAGAGTAATAAATGTTAAAAAAAGAATTGAGAGTGTCCACGCAAGGGAGTAATAAATGCTAAAAATAAGAATTGAGAGTGGAGTCTATGGAGCAATAAACGGTAGACTCTAGAATATACAAGATTTGTGAACCCACGCATAGGAGTAATAAACGGTAGACTAAGTAGAATATACAAATTAATACTTTCTTATTGTAGGCGCTAATGATGATAGGCCCTTGATAGGTGCCAGATCAGCTGCCTAGGGTGGGGACTGGTCATACCAAACTTTTTAGAAGCTCCTACTTTATATTGTTACTAAATTAACTCAAAGTTGAAATATATGTCATGGTAGTTTTTAGTCACTTAGTTGGCACAAAATATTTCTTATTATTGGTGGATCAGCTCGATAATCTAAAGCTGAAGGATGTCTCTTATTCCTAATTAAGAAAGCATTCATGTGTTAGTAATTTTCCTAAAGTTGGATGACAATTAATTACACTTTTACAATTTTAATAAATTTACAGTTAAGTAAATTGAATTTGATCTAGTTAGAAATAATAAAGTAGCCTGATAAAGGATCTGTGTTAATGAACTAAAGTCTAGCAAAGAAAATAAACCCTAATCAGTGTAGGTCAAACATGCATGCATTAGGTCTGTGATGAGGAGGCCTGATATAGATGTTATATACATAAGTTTAAGGTCTCTTGCTTCTACTTAAGTAAGACGTGAACATTCAGATTCTCTGACCTATTAAGAGGTTCATACGTTAAGAGAGTTGCAAAAAGACGTTAGTAACTTCTAGCTAATTGACTTTCGTAAAGGCTGTCATGAAAACTCTGAAGTTTCAACATCGAAAAGCTCGTTCAAAGTTATCGATAGAAAAATAGGTATTACTCGTATTTTTTTCATGTACTCACTTTCACGTTTGATTTTGGGCACGTAATTAAGGCTCGTGTTATGCACTACACATGGTATTAGAGCAGTTATGTGATTGTGCAAATGAATACAAAGATTTTCATATTTTCTCCATAACGACCTTAGAGAAAACAATCCATTTTTACATTTTTATTTGCATATGGTTGCTTGAATTCATGTTGAACATGTTCGGCATTGAAAAACAGGTTGAAAACGAGCTTTAAGGGCTAAAAAACTTGCCTGAAAGTCACCAAAAATTGCCATTTTTTGGCGACTATGTGAGATGAGAGAGAAACACACGCAACTGCCCAGAGGCAGTTTAGTCTCACACGCGCCAGGCAGATGGCGAAACAAGGTGTGTCGCGTGTTTGGTGCATGTGGCACACATGTCAGAGGTGGTGTGTGTGTATGCATGTGAGGTGTGTGCACCACACAGGCTAAAAGGGGGTAGACATGTAGAAGACACGTCATTCGCCTAAGCGCCATCCGCCCACGTGCAGTGCTAATGCACTACAGACATGCTGTAAAGTCAATGCTATAGTACTTGCTGACATCAGCACGCTACATAACCAAAAAACCTCAAAATTTCATAATTCACTAAATTGTCCCCTGGGTCATTTTGGGTAAATTTCAGGATCTCGTGAATTCATAACGTGAGTTTTTAATTTTTCTGAATTTATTACATTAGTAATAATTAAGATTTAACTTTAGAAAAATCAAATAAAGGTTATTAAAGCCAAATTTTGAGTGAAATTTCAATCTTCGGACTAGAAATAAAAGAGGTACATGTGGGTTTGGTATCTTATGTGGTATGTTTATTATTCGGTATTGCATGATTATCACTCCGATTGAGATTTTCTTGTAATAAAGTTAATTGATGATGTTTTCAGCACTTATATATGATAATGAGAATGTGCATAAGGATTTGCATTTATTGATGGTACATTATCATGTTATATGCCCATGTAGAATGTGAGGATAATATAAAGATATATCCCTTGTGTTTGTGGATCTATTTGAGTACTTATGATAATATAGTCACCACAGTGGCCTTTTAAGTTAGTTTTTTAATTATTCTACTTGCATGTTTAGGGATGTCTTTAGTATTGTATTTGGCTATTCTACCTAAAGGTATTGGCCTTATATGAGATTTTGATATATGTATGAAAAAATTAGATAGAGGAAGCCATTACTTGAGCGATCTATTCACCCACAGGTAGTGTCATAATAGTCAATGATGTGTACTCTAATCGCTTTTATGTGGATGTCTTATCTGCATGTATTGTGAATTCAACCCACAGGTATTTTATAATATGTGTGATGAGATTCTCAGTAAAAATACTATTTGTAGCTTTGAGTATCGTTGTTATCCTATATGTGCACTGAACATTATATTATCAAATTTCCAGTCATCTTTTTTGTAAACAATAACAATATCATGATTGAAACCTTAACTAGTTTCAACTTTAAGAAATGGAAGTAAGATGTAGAGTTTGCTTTAGAGATGGTAGACATTAACATGGTCATGGTTAGAGATAGGCCATTTGCACCTACACCTCTCATCTTGGAGGCTAAGAATGCAACATTTGCAGTCTAGGAAAGGTCAAACAATGTATTCTATTTGACTATCAAGAGATCCATCCCAGATCATCTGCTAAGTGGAATTCCATAAACAAACATAGCCAAGACTTTCTGAACAATGTCTCCCAAAGGCGCAGGATATCATTTAATATGGAGATAAGTACCTTGATGAAAAAAATTATTATTTATGAGATACACGGGTGAAGGGGGAGTGAGGGAATACATCATCAAGATGGCCCACCTCTAGAGTAAGCTAAAGGCATTGAACATCATCATTCTTAATGCCTACATTGTACACCAAATTCTAAATTACACTTCCTTCAAATTTTGGTATTCTGGTTACGACGTACAATTCACAGAATGGAGCTTGGGACATCAATGCTTTAATTTTCCGATGAATTACTGAAGAGGAGAAGCTAAAGAATACTGCTCATATAGCCCTACTAGCAACCAAAGGAAGGGAAAAGGTATCGCCTCAAAGATTCAAAGGTAAGAATTCTAAATTCTCTCCTTATGTGAATATTAGTCAATCCAATATTACCAAAGGTTCTATAGATGTTAAAAGTCTGAGGTATTTCTTTTGTAAGAAGAAGGGATACAAAAGGTCTGATTGCTAAAAATATAAGTCATGGAAAGAAAAACGGGAACTATCAAATGACTCTTTAGCTTGTATAATCCATGAATGCAAACTTTCTATGGCCACATCAAGTTCTTGGTGGCTAGATAGTGGAGCCTCTAATCATTTTGCCTTTACAACGTAGGGGTTTATACACAAGAGAAAGTCAAATCAAGAGGAGAAAAAAGTGATGGTTGGCAATAATGAAGAAGTTTATGTAATGTTTGTAGGGGATGTATGTTTGAGCCTTAATACAAGCTTTATATTTGTTTACATTACACATTTTATATACTATCTTTTAGGCAGAATTTGATCTTTATATCATTTTTGGACAAAGAAGATTATAGTTTTGTCATTGATGTTTTTGTTGTACAATTATCTTTCACTACAAAATATATTAGTAATGCCTTCTTATTATATAGATTGTATAAAATGTGTCTTGCCCCTCATGAGATATATGCTTCTTCATATATTGTTGAACAGGTTATGAGAAAGAAACCCCTAATAAAGTATAAGCCATACATATTGTGGCATAAAAGGTTGGGCCACAATTTCAGAGATAGAGTTGAGAGATTGATTAAAGAAAACATTCTCCCAACTTTATATTTTGATGATCTAGAAACATGTGTTTACTATTGCAGGGGTAAGTCAAATAAAATAAAGAAAAACGGGGTTAACTCGTGCTTTTGGTTTATTAAACCTCATACATATAGATATTTGTAGACCTTATCCAGTTACATTGTGTAATTCAAGATATTTTCTGACATTTATTGATGACTATTTATGTTATGGTTATTTGTTCTTTGTTAAAGAAAAATATGAAGTTCTTGAGAAATTCAAGATCTTCAAGGTTGAGGTTGAGAACCAATTAGGAAGGTCCATCAAGATTGTTAGATCTAACCATAAAGGAGAATATTATGGCAAACATGGAGTTTCAAGACATAAAAAGGGTCTGCTTGCTAGATATATGGATTCATGTGGAATAGAGGCTCAATTTACTATGTCAGGTAGTCCAGAGAAAAATAGTGTGGCTAAAAGGCACAATCGCACCCTAAAGGACATGATAAAGTTGACGTAGAGTAGGACTATCCTGCTTGATTACCTTTGGTGTGAAACAATAAAGATTGCCTTATACATACTTAATAGAGTCCAAAGCAAATTAGTATCGAATATGTCATTTGAACCCTAGAAAGGGTGGAAGCCTAGCCTTGCCCATATTCATGTTTAGGGTTGCCTTGCTGAGATATGTTTATATAATTCTTATAAAAATAAGTTGCAATCTCGTTTTAGTCGTTACTAATTTTTGGATATCTCAACCACTCTAAGAGATATAGATTTTACTGTGGATAAGGAGGCCCTAGAATTATGAATCACAAACAGCTAAGTTTCTAGAATATGATGTCTATAATAAGGGTGGTCCTTCTCACACTTTAGATTATAGCAAGATGAATACTACAATTATTTCCTATTCATCACTCATATAGTTAGAATTAGTGGATCAAGGTCTTGGTATCATATTAGCACAGGAATAAGAACCCATACTTGTACAAACTGAGGTTCTTGAGGTATAAGAACCAGTTCAGTTAAGAAGATCCACTAGAGTGAGAAAACCTATTATTTCACCTAATTACATTGTCTATTTGGGTCAACAAGACAATGATATTGGACATGTTGTTGACCCAGTTACTTTTTAAAAATTTGTTTCTAGACCTTATGCAAATTTGTGGTGGGATGCATTGAAAGATGAGATGCAATCTATAAAGCATAATAAGGTATAAGAGCTTGATGATTTACCTCAAAATTGCAAACTTATCAATTATAAATGGCTTTTTAAGACCAAAAAGGAATCTCAGGGTAAAGTTGAGCAGTTTAAAGCTCAATTGGTTACTAGTGGATTCACTTAGAGAGAAAGATTTAACTTTAATGTTACATTTTCTCTGGTATCCTTTAAGGATGCATTTAGAGTGATTATAGTAATAGTTGCTCATTATGATATAGAGCTACATCAGATAGATGTTAAAACTACTTTCCTAAATGGGGACCTTTATGAAGAGGTCTATTTAGAATAGCCTGAAGGATTTTAGGATCAAGAAAAGCTTGACAAGGTTTGCAAACTGAGAAAATCAATATATGATTTGAAACAAGCGTTTAGACAGTGGTATCTTAAGTTTAATGAGGTTATTACCTCTTTTGGCTTTATAGAAAATAAAGTTGAAAGGTGCTTGTATTACAAGGTCAGAGGGAGAAAAATTATCTTTCTACTTTCGTATATGGATAATATCTTACTCACATCAAATGATCTAACCATATTGTATAAGGTTAAGAAACTTTTGGCCAAGCATTTTGAAATGAAAGACCTTAGAGAAACATCATTTGTCTTAGATATTTAAATTCACTAGGACATGTCTCAATACTCATTACGTCTCTTATAGAGAGTATACATTGAGCTAGTGTTGTAAAGGTTTAATATGGCTGATTGTAAACTTGTTATAATACCTAACTTTCATGGTAAGAGATTGTCTTTGACATAGTGTCCAAAGAATGATATATAGAGAGAAAGGCTATCAAGAATATATAATATTCTAGTGTGGTTAGTAGCTTGATGTATGCTCAATTATGCACTAGAGCTGACATTACATTTGCCATTGGACTGCTAGGTAGATATTTGGTTAACCTAGGAATAGATCATTAGAATGTAGTTAAACAAGTGTTGAGATATTTAAAGGGAAATAAGGATTACATGTTGACATATAGAAGGGTCAAGAATCTAAACCTCATCGGGTATACAAATTTGGATTTTGCTATGTGTCTAGATGATAGAAAGTTCATATCAAGATATATTTTTATGTTAACAAATGGTGCAGTATTGTGAAAGAGTGTTAAGCAAATACAAGTGACTTCCTTGACTATGAATCCAAAGTTTATGGTATGCTATAGGGCTCCTACACAGACAATTTGGCTCAAGAATTCGATTTCTGAGTTATTTATGGTTGATTCAATGGTTAGACCCATTCAGTTGTATTATGATAATCTTTTTGTTGTGTTATTCAATTAACAGTAATGAGAACATTACAGGGTCTAAGCATTCAGAAGTCGAGTATTTGACCATCAAGGAATTGATACAGATAGATGACACTGAGGTGGAGCATTTGAGGACTAAGGATATACTTACTGATCCTTTGAATAAAGGACTTTGCCCATATGTTTTTTAGAGACATATATACAGTATGGGTGTATTAAAGTCCTTAAACACTGTTAATTAGGGATCACTACATTTTCTACTTATACATTTGTATGTTTTTCATGTATTATGACAATATGTTTTAGGAATAAAGATGGTCATCATTTTGCTCTCGATCATACATGTTATATATTGTCATGATATAGGTAAAATTTTTAAGATCTGTGTCGATCGTAAGCATTTTGAAGGTCATCGGGCACATATATACATATTGAAGTCTATATCATTAGGAACATACAGATGCATGTATAAATCCTTATTTATATGACATAGGGGGATATAAGTATTTAATCTCATAAAGGTTTTCTCTAATGCAGTTTAGCATTTAATGAGAGAAAACAAATTTCTCTAGTATGGTTTAACATAAAGTTTAGAGAAATTGAGACATACAAACAGAAAAATGATACATTTCAGGTCATACAGGTATCATCCTAGTTAGCAATACTTCATTTTTTCTTTCATGTTAGTAAGGTATTACATATGCATAACTGTATTGAATTTCTGTTGCATATAAAACATGCATCTGATACTTTCTATTATCAAAAGCTTTACGAGACAGAATGATGGATTTTCATTATCTTTGAATCAAATGATTTTCTAAACTTGGTCAACCTATACAGTGATTTGGCTTAACTGTTTTTACTGGTTTTATTACATCTACAACTATTGTAATTAATTATTGTCTAAAGAGGAGAATGTTAGTAATTTTCCTAAGGTCAGACAATAATTAACTATGCTTTTACGATTTTAATAAGTTTACGGTTAATCAAATCGAATTTGATATGGTTAAAGATAATAAAATAGCCTGATAAAGGATTTGCGTTAATGAGCTAAAGTCCAGCGAAAAAAGGACCCTAATCAGTCTCGGTCGGACATGCATTAGACCTGTGATGGGTAGACCTCGATATGAAGGTCATATATATAAAGTTAAAGTCTTCTTCTTCTACTTAAGTAAGGCGTGAACGTTTGGATTCTCTGGCTCATTAAGAAGTTCAGGTGTTAAGAAAGTTACAAAAAGACGTTAACGACATCCAATCCATCAACTTTCGTAAAGGTTGTGAATACTCAGAAATTTCGGCATCAAAAAGCTTGTTCAAAATTATGGATAGCAAAATAGGTATTTCTTGTTTTTTTTTCGTTTATTTACTTTCTAGTTTGATTCTGAGTGCGTAACTAAGGCTCGTGTTACATTCTACATCATGACCCTTCTTTTGATTGTAAGACCATACGCCGCAGGCTAACATTTTCTAAAGTAGTTTTCGATCTCTAAATTGTCGAACTACTGGAACCTAAGCAGAATGGACTTCCATCAACCTTAAAGTAAATGTGAAGACCCTTCTCATTCTAAAGAAGATGGGTTGAAGGCTCCCACCTAACGTGTCGTAAAAGTTGCAATCAAGTGATCAACTGGCTTCGAACTGTACTATAAATGATCAGAAGTCAACTTTTTCTCGGAAAATAAATGAATCACAAACGGTTGCTTTATGTTTACCCTTTTCCTATTCACAGAAGGTCATGTGGGTCGCTCTGCGAACTAGACATGAATGCGTGTATCTGTGAAAGACAACTTATTGTCTATCGTGCAATCTTTAGCTACCATTTCACCGTTCTCTTAATATTCTTCGTTACTCTTCCTAGGTGGACTAGGAATAGGATATCCTTTCCTTCCATTTAAGCATTTACTCTTACCGAAGGATTTACCAACTTTTTCTCCATTTAATGATGAAAAACAAGCGAAGGTACATCCCCAGTTTATTTTTCCCTTCCTAGGCAAAAACTGAATTGAATACCCTCATTAAGTGCCCACCTTCTTCTGGAGAGAGGTTCTTTTTTCTTCTGTTGCTCTTTTGCAGAACAGGTCCTCCAAAGAATACAAGAGCTACGTTTAATAGGCTTACTATTCTAAAGGACTCCAAAACTGAAGAGATCATGCACTCATAATGTTTCTAACTTAACTAGCATACTGAAACTTCTGCAGTCTATCAAACAACTGAAAATGAAACTGTAGAAGAAGCGGAAAGAAAGGTAATTGCACCGTAAAACATACCCGACACCAGGAGGAAAAGAGAATGACACGCACATGAGATAAAACCACTCCGACTCCGTCAAGTCTTCAGGCGACAAGGCAGCACAAGGCCGACGTGCCGGCTGATTTGTCTCTCCTGCAGACAATGACTCATAAAGCTCTCTAAGTTGCTGGCTCCTTTGCAAAGAAGCCTCCTCAGCACTAACCTCCATTGGTTGCACTGTCTTTCTAGTCTTGATTGCTCCATTGTAATACCCATCTCCCCACACTAAGATCCTGGATTATATTCGATGTCATTGAAGTGAATGTCATAATGAAAAAATTCTGAAGAGACAAGAAATCTGATATTGAGTATGTGCATCACTGGAGAGATTAGTTACCCTTGTTGTGAACGAATTTGCCAAAAGAGACTGTAAGTCCATTGAACTGATTGCACTGCAGCTTGCAACATACTCCGCAAGCGCTTACTGGGCGGCGCAGCCATTTTCTGAGAACTGTGTCCACAACAACCTTTCTCTTTTCGAGAAAGAAGTGAATTATGTCTTTGCCAAATTGTTCTCAATTTAATACGTGTCAATTATGTGAATTTTAGCGAAATCAAAGCTTATCAATTAGATGAAATAGGAAGAGCTAGCTAGCTTCGATCTAATTATACTTATTCCAAATACAAGATCAATAACGGAAACTAAAAAAGAAAAAAAGAGGAAAAGAAAGTGGCTAAAGGGTTTCCTAAGACAGATAAAACAGACAATGATTGTAGGAAGTTAGGTCTTCCTATCTAAAAATCAAATTCGCAGTCTTATTTACAGTCTCTCAACTGACACAACAACAAAAGGTGTTGACGATGCTTTTAAGAAGAGAAGAAGAGAAAGTACTCAACAACATAGGAGACCGGCAGCTAAAAGAATAAAACAAAAAAACAAAAGAAAGCTAGATGACTTTGAGAAGATCCTCCTAGATTCCCAAGCAAAGAAAGGCTCTTTGTATTCGCAAGACCTTGACAGTTAGATTGAGTTGTAGACTTGTAGTGTGTATTAGGGTTTAATGTGAGAGGGAGAATAAATGAATAGAGGTTTTGACTGGTTGTTCTACCGAACAGTATTATCGTACCTGTCGTTTTTGCTAGGAGGGTGCGAACGTAAAATGTGGTAATTGTGTTGTTGTCTTGTTATCATCTCTTGCGTGCCTGATTATATATGGTCCTTCAATTTGGCGAAAAAGAGCTTTAAAGCAACAGCTTGGGAGAGATACCCATAGGAATTGGCGAATTTTAAGTGAGATTAGTTAAATGATGAAGACAGGACAAGAGGATAGTTCATCAAGTACAAGTGAGATTTTGTGTCTACAAGTAGTGGGGAGTGTTATATTTAATCTTTTTGCAAGTTATGAATACAGCATTTTAGAATTATTATAGTATAATTACAAGTAATATCGGTACAACACTACAATCTTTTTAATATATTCTATAACTGTGTTGCTCTAGAGATGTGATTATAAATATGATGCAATGAGAAGTAAAATGTCAAACTCTGAATTTATGTTATTTTTCTGCAATTATTTATTAAGTTATCGTCATTTGTGTAGTTTTATCGAGATTCCAAACGCGATCGGTCAAATATAATATAAGTTGACATGTTTTACGTGAGGAGTGGCTCCAAGTTATAGTATAATTATCTAACATTTATAAACTAATGTTCCTCATTAAACACGATACCTGCTTCGTTAACCAACCCCTCTCTTTTCTTATTAGTAATAGATGCCTAAGGTAATTAGTATACATGAAAAAAAAAAATTAGAAAAGGAGAGGGGGGTGGAACCTAGGCATAGAACTAATTCAAAGAAAACATGAACCGGCTTCAAATTAATAATAACCTAATTTAGAATCTTTTAAGTGGTCACTTTTTCTATAAAAATTGTAAATAACTATATTCATAAAACAATCTAAAACTTAAGAAAGGCACACTATAGCTCTATATTTTTCAATTTCTATCAAGTTTTAGTTATTTTATGGGATTACTCTATTTATTATTTGAATTTAAATATAACTATGTGCTTTGAAATGGGATGAACAAACCATTTTTTTTTAATTTTTAAATATAATGGAGGAAAGAATTTGAAGTTTGGAAATGACTCTAGTCTAGTTCAACTAATTAAAATAGTAAATTTTATATTTACATATCATAACCGCAAAAAAGATAATAAATCACTATTAAAAGTATATTGAAAATTCATCTCACCTTAAAAAAAGAACTTAGCAAAGACAATCATTTATAATTCATTGTCTTAAGGTTTTTAATTCAAATACGGTATTTCCAATTATGTATAGGTTCACTTCGAATTACTTCACTTTCTTCCTAAATTTCTTTAAAGCTTTTCATTGATATTAAAATTAAATTAAAAAAATCAAGGTGAAGTTGTCTTATGTTAAAAAGAGACACGGAAAAAAATGAATCATAAACAAAAATAAAGATTATAATTTATTATTTTTAAAATTTGAAGTTGAAATATAATATTTTAAATTGTGTATGAACTTTTTTTTTGGGGTAAATCAGTAAAGAATTAATTAATAAAACAAAAATAATGTATAAAATAAGGTCTAAACCAGGAGCCAAGAAACATAAAAAATAATGATAAAAAAGAACAAAGCTACTAGCCACACTCCTAACCAAAGATTACTCTAGGCTTTGACTTCTCAAATAAGCTACAAACCAACTTATACCAAAGAGAACAAA
>JANIHZ010000009.1:36077884-36089803 GCA_027478365.1 Erythroxylum rufum | reverse complement strand
GGGTGTTAAGTTACATGTGGGATGCCAGGTACAAGTGAAATTCTTCTTCATATTATAATCAAATTAAATTAATTAATATTAAAGAAAACATAATTGAAAAAGAAAACCTAACTTAACCTTCCTCATCTTTCTCCCTTCTACCCATCTTTCTCGTTACTAGATCATTGTCGTATGCCTAGATTTTTATTTCTTAGTGTAAGTTCTGTTTGGATAATAAAATAATAAGACCTTATTTTTGGTATCTAGACAAAGCAAAACTTGTTTCAAGTTCCCTGCCCCTAAAAAACAAGTTTGCCTTAGATTTTCAATGGATTTTTTGCACTATTAAGTTTGTGTCAATTGTTATTATAGTTATTCTCAAGCTTGTTCTCTTTTGCACATCTTCCCTTATAATTGCCTTTCCTATAAGATTTCCCTTGGATCTTCATCATACCCTTAGCCTTAAACATCTCCTTTTGTTGGTTAAGCCTTTATGTGTAGCATAAATCTCCATCTTTCCCACTAAACTGGTTGCCTTAATTGCGTGATGATTTAAAGACATTTTTACTTTCTTGTTGCTTTCATCCTGCCTTTTGATTTTATTGTTTCTAGAACAAAATTTTAAATTTCCTTTCCTCACCATCTAAGTTTTCCCTTTTTAGGTAATATGATTACTTACCATTTAGATACCGACCAAACTTTCCCTTTAAGCTAGGCTAACTTTCCTCCCCTAGTTCCCACCTCCTTCTATCATCCCTCCCATTCCAATCCCTTTGGCTCTCCAACTTAAGCAGCATTCTCATTATTTCCATCTTCATCTAATTCTCCGACTACTAATAATGATAGTCCCCCTCATACATTTAACTCAAGTCTAGTCACTCAGAGTCCTTCCAAGTCCTCTAAATTCCATGAATCTCATTCGACTCAAGGAGATCAAATCCAACCCTCCATTTCAGTAAGACTCAATGAAAAACTAATTTGGAAATAGGATACTGGTGACGCTTCACCCACCAAGCTCCAGTATTGTCCTCTTTCTTGCTATAACAGCTCCTCTACTATTGCTTCTCAACTAGAAGTACCACAGGAAGGAGCTAAATCTTAATCTTTAAGTTTGATTAGGTTCTGTTTGGGAAAAGACCTACTTTTCCTATAGTGAATGCTTGGGCAGTAAAGAATTGTAAGAATTAGGAGCTCAATGATGTTCTCCTTAATGAGGCTACCACTTCATGTTCACCTTCAACTGTTAATATTTAGTTCAGACAATTCTTAAAGTTGGACCGTAGCACTTATCAAACATTTCTATCTTCCTTCATCTATAAAGAATTGGATTGACTATGAAGAATGTTTAATTATAACTAAATAACTATTTGAATAAAGTTGTATAATATTCCTTTGGAATATTACTTAACCAAAGGGCTTAGCTACCTGGAAAGCCACCTTGGAAATCCCATATATATAGATGAGGAAGAAGTAGTAAAGAGAAGAGTAGGTTATAGTAGAATGTGTGCAATCGTGGAAATGAAACAAGACCTACTAGACACTAGTCCTATCTTGAGGCTTAGAGATCATACTGGTTAAGGATTCTATTAAAGTCTCCTATCAATTGGGCCCAATCAATACTCAACAAAGTGGGCAATGGATTCCAACCTAAAAGAAGTTCAAAAGAAGAGGCTACTCAAAATTACTTCGATTTTAACATACAATAAAAACAGGTAAAGAAACCTTGTGAGAGGGTAATCCTGCAAAATCATCTATACATAATCATGAAATTGTACTGATGTGTACTAAAGTCTACTAGTTTAGTAATAATTGAGGGGAATATATTGCTTAAAAGCATTAGCATCAAAGAATTTGAACCCCATTTTTCCTAGAAAGATCCTTTGATTATAATATTCCTATCCCTAGTAAAGCATTTTACTTTTTTAAACACCTCTTTTATAAGTGAAGCTCTCCATCAATTGACATCCCTATCTCTAAATTAGAATAGCCAATTCCAAGATTGGATCATCTTCTTAAAGACAGCACATCCACAGTTGAAACTTTCAACACTGACACTAAAAGGAAATTAAGTAGAAAGAATCATATAAAAGGCTCAAGGAGCCACCCTAACTTTTAATTATCTATTGCCTTGGAATTTAAGGGGCCTTAAATACCTTAAGAAGAAACAAGTCCTTAGAGATATCTTTCATGAAATAAAAACAATTTTACTAGGTGTTTTGGAAACCAAGCTTAAAGTAGATAGATGTAGCAAACTAAGTTTTCTAGAAAACCACTGGAAGACCATAACCAATCACCAATTCCATCATAATGGAAGGCTAGTTATTACATATGATCCACATTTAGTGGATGTCTCCTTGATACTTGTCTTTTTCCAACCACTTTCCTTGAGCGTTTACTTAATACATAAGAAGAATAGTTTTCAAGTCTCTTTTATCCATGTATCTAATTTTGCTTTTTAAAGGAATGCTTTATGGAATAAACTTAGTGACATACACTCTTATATAGGCTCTCTATAGATCATTTTAGGGAACTTCCATAGCATCCTCCACATCTTTGAAGCTAATGGTAATTCAAGCTTAATAAACTACAATGAGGACTTTAGGAACTGTGTTAATGATACTTGAAATTTGAGGGAAATTTCTTTACATAGAGCAAAAAAAAAGGAAATTGACATATTAAAAAAATTAGATAGAGCTCTAATTAATGAAGAATGGCTTCTAAAATTTCGTAAATCAATTTTTGAAAACACCAAGTTCGCTTATCCTAATCCAATAATCATTAAGAATTTACTCTCATCTAAGCATAGAAATGTCTCTTTCCTCTTCAACAACTTCTTGACTAAGGTGGAGGGAATTGAAGATGCTATTGGGGAAGGATTTCCTTATGATTTTCATATATATAAATCTTTCATTTGCATAAGAAAAATAAAAATGATAAAGAAGGAGCTCAAACTCCTTAACCATAGTAGGTTCTATAATACTCATATAAACATTACTAGCACTAAGCTTCTTCTAATCAAAGTTTAAGAGGATCTTATCCTTCATCTAGGGGATGCTTCTTTGTTAAAAAAGGAGAGGAGATCCTTAAAGGATTACATTAAAGAAATGGACTTCACAATTATATCCTAAAGAAAAGATCAATAGTTCAGTAGCTGAACAAAGGAGATTAAAACACTAAATTCTTCCATAGATCTATTAATGCTAGAAAAAACCTCAATAGAATCATATGTCTTGCTGAGTAAGATGGAAGCTTAACCCTATCCCAAGATGAAATTAGCTAGGAGTTGCACCTTTATTTTCAAAATTCAATCGATACTCTAGTTGATTGCTTTTCCTCGACACAAATTCTATTTTTCACCAATTCTCAATAGTGTATATTAAAAGATTAAGCAAACCATTCACCAAGGAGGAGGTAGAAAAGACTATCTTTAGACTAAACCATAATAAATCTTCTAGTTCAAATGAACTAAATGCTCATTTGTTTTAAAATTCTAGACTTAGATTAAAAAAAGTGTTACAAAAGCTATGTTAGAGTTCTTTGAGGGAAGGAGACTATAACAATAATGACAAAAAAAAACAACATCCCTTAGAGGGGTACAGGAAGGTCCAAAAGTATGCAACTTTACTCCTAATTAGTAGAGAGACTGCTTAGAAAGAAAAAAGGAAAAAAGAAAAGAGAAAAGGGAAACTTTGAGGGAAAGAAACTACTTAGAAAAATCAACAAAAACTTCATGACCCTCATTCCCAAAACCCCTAACCCTTCTTTTAGTTCTAATTTTAGAATAATTTCATGTTGTAATACCATTTACAAAATCCTAACTAAGCTCCTTGCATCCATCCTAAAATAGGTCATTGTACCTTCAATGAGATACAAGGTGCTTTTGTTTAAGGAAGATTAATAAGGGATAATATTTTACTGGCTTAAGAGTTATTCAAGAGCTATAATAAGAGGACTTCCCTAAGAATTGAGCTATTAAAGTAGACTTTCATAAAACTTTTGATTCAATTTGCTGAAGATTCCTCATAAATAATCAAGCAACTAGTTTTCACAATTTTTTTTGTTGAATGGATCGACCAATGCATTACTACCATTTCTTACTATGTATTAGATAATGGAGAACTAATAAAGCTTCCTAAGGGTAAGAAAGGATTGAGATAAGGGGATCTATTATCCCTTTACTTATTTATTTTGTGCAAGGGGTACTTATTTAAACTGTTTTGCCTATAACATTAGGTTTGACTCAGGTTTTAAATTTCATAGCAAATACAAAAAAAAATTGAAACTTTTTAACTCTCATTTGCATATGATCTCTTAATTTTGACAAAAACTGATGATAAATCCACAACTTACTATGTCGTCTCCCAATACATTCAAAAAACTCTTTAGATTAGTTATCAACAAAAATAAAAATCACTTGATTGGTTTTGCTTGCGCTAAACACCTTTCAAGTTGACTTTTAACTATTTCAGGATTACGTAAGGATCCTTCGTTCATCTATTTGGGGTTGTCTATCTTTACCAAAAAAATCCTCTTTTGGGACTACATTCCTTTAGTATAGAAGATCTAAACGAGGATCTATATGGTGCACTAAAACTTTATCTTTTATTGGTAGAATAATGTTGATAAAGTTAGTGCTAAAGTCTTTGCACATATATTGGTCATCTCATAATTTTCTCTCTTAAAGGGCTAATTAAAACTATTGAAAAGATGTTGAGAAGATTCCTATAGCTATGTGCAACTAATAGCTAATCCTCTACCAAGGTAAAATTGGACGAGGTATGTAAGCCAAAGAATGATGAAGGCCTCGAAATAAACTCCTTGGAGCTTACTAGTAAAGCTTTGGTGGCCAAAAGAGGTTGGAGAATCCTCACAAAAACTGAAGCTCTATGGGTAAAATGGATTTATAAATGCATTATGAAAGGAAAAAAGCTTATAGAATACTTTTTGGTTTTTAGCTCAACTTTTAAAGATGAAGGGTATTATCCATTCAAGCATCAAATGTAATGTTGGTAGGAGGAAACTTGTTTCTTTATATCATAATAACTAGAGTAACTAGGGATCTCTTTTCAAATCCAATATAATAAACAATCTAATTGACCTCTACCCTGAAGAGCCTAAGATCTACTCCATCATCCATAATAATGATTAGCAAAGTGATTATGCTGCTCAATATAGGAATATCTTACTAAACTATTATCCAAGATCAAACTAGGAGGATTATTATATTTAGTTAAATCATTCCTCTGAGACTTTCAACTTAAAACCCTATATCCTTATGCCTCAAGCTTAAAAACTACCCTGGGTTGCAATTATGTGGGAGGAAAAAGAACATCCTAAAATAACAATAATTATGCTGTTAGTTGCCATACAAAAGCTTTCTATGATGGAAATGATAAGGTTCCTTGACATCCCTAACCAATACAAGCTATTCAAATCATCCTTTGAATCCCTAGCTCACCTCTTTTTAAACTATAAATACTCATGAGTGGTTTGAAATTTAATCCAAGCTCTTTACAAACTAAGGGTGACCCGAAGTAACTATAAAGAAGTCCTTCAATGGCTTATCAAATCTAAGGCCACAGTTCTTTCAGTAGGTAGAATTATTCTTATAATAGCTTTTTGATACATAATATATACAATTTGAAAAGAAAGGAACTCTAGATTATTTTATGTTCATGAAAAATCCAAGGACACAATCACTTCAAAGTTTATGACTTAGATTAGGTAACAACTTTTTGCTCATCAAGTTAATATGAATTATAGCCCCTCCTTAGCCTCCTCTTAGGGTATTACAGACATGTCCATAAGGCAAAAAACCTTGAGTAATCCCTCAAAAGTTCTAGCAAGCTTTTATCAAAGCCTCATAATTAGTCACATGTGCTAAGAAACCAGTAACTCCTACTTATGCTCCTGAGCAAGTGTTGTGAGTGATCAATCTTGTAAGTACCAATCTGAACATACAAATGTCTGTCTTAATGAAGAAGTATAACTCTTAACTATGCATGTATCCTTAGACCAACTTAATCATCTATTATCTTTTTCTAGTTTTGGCTTTTGCAATCACTAGCTTCTTCTTAAATTTTTGTTCCAAAATTTGGATAGTATGGTTAGAGCCTGCACTTTATTGTAAGCTTTTCTTTATGCACTTTTCCTTTTCAAAACAATAATACATTTAAACATTTCATATGTTTCTTTGAATTATATATTGTAATTAATAATTATATATTTAATTTTCTAGTAATTCTTGAAATTGTTTCACATTTATAATTATCGTTTATATCTCTACAATTGAAGAAAGTTTGAATTTTTTTTAATGTTTCCTATACAAGATTAGAAAGTTTAATTATCGTTATACTATTTCTTTCTTCCTATCATATATATTAGAAGATAAATATTATTAGTTTTGTATTTTTATTAATAAATATTATCAAAAATTAATTGGTATTAAGTTTTGTACATTATTTTCATTATCTGTATAAAGTCTTTTGAGTTATCAAAAAAATAATTGGTAATGATCCAACTTCTTATAATTATCAAGAAGAGTGTTAAGAGTAAAAAGTTGATAAGAAGTTTGAAATAAAATAATTATAACTTATCAAATATTTATGATATTAAAATATGTGAAAAGGTAATAACTTTGATTTGAAATTTCTTCGTTTAATTTGAATTAAGATTTATATTTAAATACAAATATATAAACAACTAATTTTCTTAATATTTAATTAGAATTTACATAATAAATTGTGTATTTACATACATATAATTATTTTAAACTTAATTATATTAATATGTTTCCATTTTCTCTACACAATATAAACACATATCATAAAATGAATCTCTTTTCGTGGTGTCTACAAATTATTAAACTTACTAATTTGATATAAATTATGTTAATAATGAATAATAAACTATTATAAATAAAATAAAAATAAACAAATTTAATAAATATAATCTATTCATATTATTCAAAATAAGAAATATATATTATATAATCAATTATATTAATTCTAATAAAATAAACAATTCAAATAAAACTGAAAAAATGGTGCTGTTTAATTCTAGTCTAATTATATTATTTTGAAGAGCGTAGCCATCCGTAGATTAGTAGATTACACGTCAGGACAGCAACCTGCAGAGTTTGCATTTCCCACGCTGTTGGATCAGGTGAGTGACACAGATTTCCACTGACAAGAAGTGAAAACCTCATTTTCAAGCAACATCATCACTCTGCTGTTTACTTAATTAATGTCTCCAGCTTTTTCGTCCGTTTCCCATGTCCATTTTGCGTACGGACAGACTTCCGTGGCACGGACTAAGATTGGTATTTGATTACTTGGTGCACGCACACCGAATGTATACGGACTGTCTCAAAAGGTTTGTTTATATAATACTGTGATCAATTCATCGTTATTGCGTTGATGTTAGAGTCAAACTTGGGCCCCCCCATAACATGAAACCAAGGGACAAGCTTCAACACATACCTAACTAATCTGGCCAATAAAGATAATCCTTTGTCATCCTCTTTATTCTCCCTTTTACCCATCCTTATTCTCTCCCTTTCTGTTCGTTAGTGTTCTTTTCAGTTTTAGATGACTATTAAAATATTTCAGGGACGATCTTGAAGATTGAGTTGAGCACTCTAATTCAATATTGTAGGTATGCAATTGCAGAATACTCCAATTCAATATAGTAGATATGCAATTGCAGGCATTGCACACCCATTAGCTTTTTAGACATTGGCGAGTTTGGAATGTATTGGCACTACAACAAAATGGGATTTTAGCAACGAAGTATAGAATTCGTAGCTGATAGTATCTTGCGACGATAATAAGTAATTGCCTAAATCGTCGCGAAATCTCGGTAGCAAAATACTATAGATCATGTATCGTAAATTATGTTTTGTGATGAGTATAATACGTAACCAAAAGAGATATACGATAACAGATAGAATCGTCGTCAATGATATTTTATTACACTTTTATTTTGTGACTAAATGTTATTAGCTACGTTACAATATATGTAGGTAATAACATTTACCGACAAGTCAACAATCGTCGCTCAAAATTTGTTGCAACGATTCAATATTCGTAGCAAAATTTTTTTAGCTACGTTTTGTAAAACATAACCAAAACTTATTGGCGTTTTGGCTACGTTTTCCAAAATGTAGCTAAAAAGTTTTTGTGACAATTTTTACTTTTTTAATAAGCATTATTATTGAAAATTTTATCATGTTAATTATAATTATTGGTCACATTTTTATTCCATATTATTGTTTATAATATTTAGATTTTTTATAGGGGCTATATTATATGAAAATAAAATTAAAAATAATTAAAAAATTAGAAGCATTTTATATAAACAATTAAATTTCATTAAATGATAATTACAAATGTTTTAAAAAATGCTTATGTACAAACTAAGATTTGCTTTCATTGTTACTGTTATCTACATAATTGAGGCTAAGTACTTGTTTGACCATCTTTTCAAGCTTGTCTAACTTTTATTCACTTTGTTCTAACTTTTGTTTATTTAGTTCTAACTTTTCTTCATTACATTGTAATTTAGTCTTAAGTGATGTTTCTCCTCTTGAAGATGGGTGACATATGCTGGTTTTGATGAGGATGACACTATTGGCTTAGGGCTATACCCAAGACCTTTGATGTAGCTAGATTTTGTACCAAGCACGTTGTTCTAAATATCATCTACATTTGGCTCATTTCCGTCAGCCAATAATCTTTGCAACAACTCCTGTATTTTATTATAAAATTTAAAAAACAAAATCAATATTTAATTCAAATATTATTAGGTAGTACTACATAAATAAATAAACTTAAAATTTAAACAAATATTTATACTTACATTGTTATTTTATGCTTCTTCTGACATTCACCCTTGACCTTTCTTATAGTGAGTGAGTTTGTATAGTGTGATCCTATCACACTCTTGTCTATGTAGTTCTTTCTCACTCTATTTTATGAAAAGAAAGAATTGAAAACACGATAAATAATACTGTATTTATTGATATAATTATAACTTGTAAACAAAGAACTTACAAGTTCATTTCGTACGACAACAAATAATTTGGAGCCTTAGTTGTGAGGAGTTTTCATTTTTTTTCTCTGTTAACCTTGGCTTGTTTCATCCTTTTCCTAAATAAAGAAAAGAAATAGTTGTTAAATTATGTAACAAGATTAATGGAAGAAAATGTGAAGAGAAAAAAGAAAAATTATAATGTTGGTAGAGACCCAATAATCACACAGTTGGCTCCAATTTTTTGGAGTCACCCATTCGAGAACATGTCTCCTTGCCTCCTCATCTGAAGGAACAGTTTTGTAATATTTATGTAGTCGACAATGATGATCCTTGGCCCTTTGTTTCAACAGTAAACTCACACAGCTTAAAACTTTAGGATTTTTGATATTAATGATATTGAGTTTCATCTATGAAATACAAGTAAAAGTTAAATTAATATTTAAATAAGTAAAACAAAATTGCATATAATTAAATAAATTTAAAATTTATTGGAACTTTGTGCAAAACATTTTGTAGCAAGTGGTCTTCCTTCATCTGCTTGGCATGCTAAAGGCAAGATAATTCAGTCCTGACAATGACTCCTAACTCACTAGATAATTTAGTCAATTGAACCTTGTCAATAGCATAACCTTGAGAGGTATCAATATGTACAGACAACTTGTTGTTTATTGCAAAATTCATGTGTTGCAACTGAAAACCTCAGTAATACCTCAAACTCTTTTTCTAATAGTGATATTAGAACTTGACAACAAAAGAATAATGATAAGACAAAAAAACATTAAAAATGTAAATATAAATTTGAGCACAAGTCTAATTATAGGTGGTAAAAATTAACAGACCTAAAGATCCCTCAACACTAGTTGAGGTAGATATAGGTTGTTGCTCATTGGCTTTATTGGTGGATAAACTCGGTGGTTGTTATTGGATAAGGTCGGATTGATCTGGTTGATGTTGGGGAGGAGCAATTTTGATAGTTGCCACATTCTTTCCCTTGTTTCTACCAGGTGCCATTATACTGAATATCTATAACTCAAATATCAATAATACGCAATACGTCAAACATCAACAATATGTATAAACATAACTTAAACAGAATGCAATATGTATAAACATAAGTCAAACATAAACATTCCATATTAACATAACTCAAACATGAACATTTCACATTAACGTAACTCAAATATAAAAAAAATGCATAAATAAAACTGAAACATCAAAATTCCGCATTAACATAACTCAAACATGAACATTCTGAATTAACGCACTCAAATATCAACAATACACATAAACAAAACTAAAACATCAACAATCCTCATAAACATAACTCAAATATCAACATTTCGCATTAAAATAATTCAACTATCAACAATACGCACTAATATAACTCAAACATCAACAATACATTTCAAATAATTTAAACAATTTTTTTACCTTCAATTATCATGATCAAGATCTTGAAAATCATCATCATTAATTACATTATGATAATTACATTATGATTCAACTCTTCATCACTATTATATTCGGCCAAAGGATCATCATTGTCATATAATTCACCTTAATATTGTCTTCATCTCTTTCTACGATAAGATTGGATTGGACTTCATCCACTTGTGCTATTTTGGGATCAACATCCCTCCTATGGAATGATTATATATCTGCATCTTCTATTTAAATGGCTTCATTATTCAACTCCAATTCAATCTCTTGATATACTTCTTCACCATCCTCACTCATTATCCCTTTCATAAAAATTGAAGAAATTTCAGTGTTGAAACTTTTGAACAACCTTCCAATTGTTGCCTAATATAGTATCATTGAGGTAGAAAACTTGTTTCACTTGACTTATAAGGACAAAAGGTCATTATCATACTATGTCATACCAACATTAATGCTAGCAATATTCCCATTCACTTTCATGTCAGCAAGTTTAAACTATTTGCACTTGAATAGAATAAGCTTTTTATCCTTGATATAATGCAACTCTATTATTTTAGAGACAATACCGTAGAAGTTAGTAAAATCATTGTCATGACATCCCTCAACACCAACCCCACAATTCTAGCTTATAAGTTGATTGTCTCGATCTTGTACATGAAATCTAACCCTATTAACAATGCAACATGTATATTTTTCCCAATATATGAGGCCCACATGCCAACGAATATAATGTTGTTGTCACCTCTTACATGTTATGGTTATGTAACCATATTATGTGTGGGACAAAATGAAATTATAAGTTAATCTGACATACAAATTGTCATAAGTTCATAATATTCCATCAATATATATCTTACTCGAGTCCTAGACAATGATAGGAACTTAAGCTTATGTCTTTCTTCAACATTAACAATCATTTTACTTTGAATCTACTCTTTGTGCTGTCTATTTAAAAAAGTAAATAGAGATAAGGAAATACATATTGAATCAGAAAATTTAAATATGAAATTTTGAATCAAAAGTAATATACATACTCCATATATATATCGACTTCCTTATAATTGTTCAAAATATACCAATGGACAATTTCAAATTAGTCTTTAGTTAACTTCACATATTTTTCGACACCAAGTTGCCTTACTTTTTAGGAAAAAACTAAGATAAAAATCAAAGTTACGTTTTAGTATATTAAATCTTGTCTCGACTTCATTTAAGTACATCGAACAAAATATCAAGCATTCATTTGCTATATAAGCCTCTGCAATAGACCCTTTAAGTTGAACTCTATTATATACATAATGCTTAAGAGAGCATAAAAACCTAAACAAAATATAAAACATTAGCAATTGCTACTAACTGGCAAATTAAAAAAAAGTAGAAGTTAAAATAAAATAACTTTTAATGGGGAACATTAAAATTAAACCGATCCAAAAAGTTTTGTTTCGTATGGTAAGTGAATTGCCAAAT
>JANIHZ010000009.1:35956762-35970635 GCA_027478365.1 Erythroxylum rufum | reverse complement strand
TAAGTGAATTGTTTTTGTAATCATCTGAATTTGTAAAGAAAATCAAGATGATTTTAAAGATTAATATCTTAAACGATTTGACACAATTCAACCTCCCCTTTTTGTGTATTTTACATATTATACATGATTTCTATATTAACAAATGATTTACTTCATTCATGATAGTTTCATTTAGGTGCATTGTTCTAATACCAGAGACTATTCTGAACCTGCGCGGTCAAGATTATCAATGAAGAAGAATCGGGATTTCTTTCGCTATCTTTTGGACATCCTCAGGCATTTCAATTTGCATCTCCTACAAATATTGTTTTTAATCTATAATGTAGGGATAACTATTTCACCTTAAATTTTTTAATTTTATAAATTAGTACTAGACTTTTTTTAAAAATTAAATACTAAAAATTATTTGAAACAAAGTAAAAGAATAGAATCTTATCACTTTCATGACCTCAAAATGTATTGTCAGTGAACAGCATATCGAAGTTTGTAATCATTGAAATTCAAGAATGTATCTACTATATTTATCAAAAAAAAAAAAAAGAATGTATCTACTATGCAAATGTACAAGCAGGTGGAATAAGGATTCTGTATCATTCTGCTTTCATCCTCCCCAAAGAACAAGCTTCCTATACATTTACAGAAATTGAATCTGTGCAGCTTTACCTCTATTAATAACTGCCTACAAGCTACTGTGGTCGCAAAACAATGACAAGTGTGTGATGGATCTGCTTTTCTTCTGTTTACGGTGCCAGAATCATGTATGATTGACCAAGTAGTCGAGTCATGACAGTGCTCACAATGTTTAATAGTCAACTTTGTCAATGATATGGAGGTTTCATGAAGCTGCAACCTTTTGAGAAGAAATTGCAGGCCTCCAATCCTAGTATCAAAATCAAAGGATTTCAGTATCAACTACAGTGGAACTTGAGAAGATCCTGTCGAGTTTGGTGAGTGAAAAGACTCCCGTTTAAGGAACAGTGCATAAAGAAGCTCATTCCATGAATCAGGAACACCAGGCAGGCACCAATGGCTGCAGTCTTGTCTGTGAAGAGATGCCGGACCAATCTCTGGCTCCAGATAATACAAGGATGGATGTCCGTCTTTTCTCCTTGCAGCCATGCTCGTCACATTCAACAAATTCAAGCTCCTTACTTGTGATTCGTTATAGTGTCTTGTCAACACATCTAAGAATATCTTGTAACGGTAATCAGTTGAATAAGCCAATGATCCTAAATCAGGAAGTTTCTCCAAGTGACACCCACCACCAGTGTTCCAATCACCACCGCTGTCACATTTAACATGTTACAAATTATTTTACAAGAAAATTAGTCTGATGAAGTGAATAACTAGTGGCAACAAACTTCCTGTTTAGACATATCCATTGTATAATTACGGACAAATTAATCATCTAACACTGGTATATCATTTCAGAAGCCTTTAGTCTCTGCATTAAAAAATGAACTTGTATTCATCCTAAAAAATGAAAATGTGTATCAATGGTTTAACCCATTAACATATCCATATCAAAGAATAGTAATGTGACAAGTTAGATTTGTAAAATATATCAAGGTCCCGAGAAGGGGAAGAGGAAAATGACCATAAACATGCATATTGTCCAGAGAAAAAACAAAATTGTGGAATTCATTTGCACATGTTCTTGTCACGTATTTAAAACATCAAAAACTATGAAATTGAATTCTAAGATTTTTTTTTTTTTGGTTAAATAATTGAATTCTAAGATTTCAGTAACACCAATCTGGTATAACTTTGTCCAATTCTTGCTATAATAGATGAAATTTACAAATGAATTCCATAGTACTTGACTTATAATAACACCCAAATGCCCTATATAAAAGGCAAACAGCTTTTTCTTTTATGCAAACGTAAGATAATGCATATATTAAAAAATTACAGTTTTTAATCCAACTAAATTCATGTTTCAAAGAAAGGGAATAAAGGAATTCAACTGAAATCTATACTATTATTTAAAGAAACTCCAAACATGATAGTTCATTTAAGAATGAATTCTATCATATAATTCATTCTATTATGCACATCTAAAATTATTTTGTAAGGACAAATTTTTTTTAAAAAAAACTGATTACTATTAGAGATGTCAAAAAGGGCCCGGCTCACCCGGCCCAACCCGATTTTGGCTCCCAGGGGCAGCCCGGGCCCGGCCCGGCCCGGCCCGGCCTATTGACATCTCTAATTACTATAAGAAAAATTTTCCAAAAGATTAAATAGGCATAATCATAGGATGAGTCAAACCTGAAATGCACAGGGGCGTAGGTTCGAAAGAAGACTTGGGTTTTGCTCATGTTTACTTCATGGTGCATCCAATTAATCAATGTCTCAAGTGATCTTCTGTATGCGGTTTCCACACTCATCTCCACCTTTATATCCTCTCCTTCTTGGAAGTAGCAACCCCTAATGTTAAACAAAAACCCAAAGTCATTGTAGAAACACCCAACCACTTGTCTTCCTTCAGAACATAAACACAAAAATTCTTGCAAAATCATCCCTCATCATTTACTTCCTCGCAGTTCTGCTGTATTTCTCAAAAAGTTCTGCTGTATGCCACATTCACGATTGTGCATATGATTGGCAAAACGACATAGATTATTAAAACGTGTTAAAAATAAGAGAAGTCATATTATCAATCATTAGAAGAGATCAGTTAAGCAGAAAGGCATACACATAGAAACATCATATCCTGTCCCACTATATCAACAGGATACAGATAGCTTCTAACAAATGTCAAGAAAGTTCTGGTCTTATCCAAAAGAAATACAAATTACACTCACAAATAAATGCATCATCTACCCACTTATGAGCTCAAAATATTACAGGTACTAGCCACCACAAAGCCAATGGTATGCCAGCAAACAAAATCCAAGACCAAGTTCACATAAGTGAGCAAATATGGTTCACAATTCAACTCTTTTTTAGCAAAACCAAGTATTCATGTATTTCATTTTTATAGAGCACTAGATGCTGGTGTGGTGATAACAGATGACATTAGGCCTTCAAGAAAAACATGATAGAATTTGCAATGTTATCTCATGCATATGACGAGCACCTAGTCAATCCCTCATGCTCATGGATTTGTGTCAATTAATAAACACATATGCACCGAACATGAAGTTGGGATGCTAGGAGTGATAGGAAAGTGATCAATCTATCTATTCCAGAATGATTATTGCTTACTTAATGTCAAAAGCGGAAAAGCCAGCAAACCCATTCATTCACTTAATTTGTACGAGCTCTCGGGTAAAATTATCCTTACTCTCTTATTGTCTTCTCGTAATTCCACCAGTGCCCAGAGTTAAAGATGAGCACATCTGCATCTCTCCACTGGGGGAAACTCCAGTCCAGGCTATCCACTCTTAAAGTCATTTTAGCTTTCTTACGAGCTCCATAAGGCGGCCGACCTTGATATGTAAGAAACGGAGCTCTATAGTACTCAATGGTACAATTATAGTCCTTGAAGATGAAAGTTAGAGACCCTTTATGCTTTGTGATTGGGCTTCCATTCACCTCATAGATTGATGAACCATTGGAAATAGCGGATGCTAGCATACAGAGGAGGGACTCCCACTGATTCCTTCCGACTGAATCACCAACAAATACAACCCGCCGGTTCCTTAATTTCTCTAACATCAACCTTGCATCAAATCTGCTTTTGAAGTGAAATTGAAGATCAAGTGTTAATCTAGTCCACAAACTGGAAAAATACCCTATGCATCTTCTTGTTATAGCCAAACTCAAATCCAATCGAAAGAGAGTGATTATAGTTATAGTATCAGAAACAAGGTCACAGTTTCTAGTCCATAAGCTGGAACAAGTTCTATACTTTGGGCACATTTCTGTAACCAAGAAGGATAAATGAAACGGACATTAATCAAGACAAAAAGGCTTAAAACACGAAAAGTGTAGAGTTGAAACATTAAATCAGTTAATTAGCCATGGAACACAGTTTTTCTTCACAAACAAGAAGGCAAAGTACAGATGACATTACTTGCGTATCAGTATTAGACAGAGACTAGGTGTCCGTACGTATACACCTACATTAACCATTTCTTTGACTTTTAAGCAATCATTTCATAGCCAGGCAAATTAACTAAAGCAGATTTCTAATTAACCTAACCAAAGTGAATCTACAGTCTCCCATCTGTTAGAAAACTTTCAACACTCAAGTTTGTTGACTGTTCTTGAGCGAAAATTTTCTCAACAAACCAATGTTAGAAGGTTCAAATAAACTATCTGAGGAAGTAAAGAACACCACGTTGAAAGGAAATAGTACCTGGGCAACTTACAATGACTGGGTTGCCAACGCCACTTGGTATAGAGATTATCAGGCCTACCATTCTCCGAACACCTAAACCCTGCGTCTATAAACAAGCAATCTTTACTATCGTACAGAGGATAGTTATCGTCCCAAACCCAGTTCCCATCGAAAATATTGCAGCCATCACCACCCTTGTGGAGAAATCTCGGCAATACTTTATGGGTATTCTTCGAATCTGCTGTTGGTGACAATGGACTAACCAGTCCCACCCAATGGTAACGCAGTCTGTCCGTGACAGCCTGGTAATCTAAGTAGAGGAAGCAACCAATGAAGAGCAGAGCAACCAGGAAGAAGCCGATAATGGCCAGTGAGGACTCAAGAATACGCTTGGAAAACTTGAAGAAATATAAGTGGGTCATGGTTTCTGGTTGTTGGTCTGCAGTAGACTGAGTATTGCTGTTGCCGTTTTTGTTCTTCGCCATTGTCTTGTAGGATTTGCAACGACTTTATATTGTGAAAACAGAGATAAAGTAGGGAAGTGGGGTATTAATTAAAAAACGGATTAGCATTATGGGGGAAGTTTGCTCAGTCTGGATAAAGAAGAAAACGAAACCACTCTATCTAACATTCCCATAAATAGAGTAGGAGATTCTAATTATTTGGACAGCAAAACACGAGAAGTTTACAGTGACAAACTCAGGATTGAATGCATTTCTGCTTTCTTTATCAGCTGGTGATCGAAATGATTCATAATGACAGATTTGATTGCTGAAGTTGATAACGATAGTTGGGTCTCTACTCTCGCAAAACAACAACCAACAAACCCAAAACAGCAAAACCGCACTTTCCACTAACCAAAGAGCAAACAAGAAATTCCCCAGAAGAAAAGCCGAAAATTTTCCCAGCTTGAACATGTGAACTGAATTCAAACAAAAATGACTGCAATGAATGGGACAGGGGTCTTGGAATCAAAGTCCTGCGTAACGTACTGACGTTGGACAAATTTTCCAATGACTAATTTGCCCTCCCGCAGATTTCGCGTGAATGGCGCGAGCTTGTACCATCACCATCGGTCCATTTTCTTTTTTCTTGAGTGGCGTTTCAGATTTTGCCCTGAAAGCAAAGCCATGTGCTGAGATCAACTCCAGAATTTGACATTTGGGACCATCGCTTATATTGTATTAAAGTAACATTTATTCACAGAATAAATCGTTAGTTGCAAATTATAGTTTATAAAAAACATACATTTCAATTAAATTATCTAAAGAAATTATTAAATTAAAATTAATAGTATTAATTGACTTCAAAATTCTAGAAGAGTCACAATCACAAAGGCCATGACTGCCATCCCCTAAAGAGCGTCAGCACCCCATTATCAGGACGCTTGGAACTTGTTTTCCTAGATAGAATTAATAGTTATTATCATTTTTATGGAGTAGTAATTGGTCATTTGTATGCAATCTAAAGTCAATCACTTTTCTTTGGACGCATGTAGGTTAATACTCTCCATACCTAAGCAGTTTCTAGTCTAATAAGGAATCTTGAAAAGAAGAAACTGTATTTTCATGTAAAACGATAAGTCCCTAATCATGTATTAACTTATTTAATCTAACTTCTCTGTAAACCCCTCAAAAGTTTATAAATTTAGATAACGATCAAATGGTAATTTATAAAATAATTCAACTAGAGTTACTCAAATTTACCTTGTCCAATTCAACCAAAGTGACTGGCAACTGGGCTTTCTGCATTTTCTGGATGAAATGAAACATAAAACTGTCTACTTCCCACCAAAAAGCATTAAATCGACATGGGCATTTACTCCCCAGGGGGACACGTTGTTAGAAGCAGGACAAAGAGCCAAACATGCCTTTTCCTTAAACCGTAAGATAGTATGCATCAACCAATGGCGATTTTGTACATTAAAGATCCAACTTTTTAGTGAACAGAAGATGAGTTTTTATTAGCTGAAGCAAAATTGGATTTTTACATGACAAAAGATACAAACTTAGGTGATAAGATGTCCATCTCACAAAATGTAGTACCAGAACGTCAGGAAAGCAGCAATACCACTTATGATGCATAATCTGTCTATTCTGCTTTCATTTCTCATCTTCTCCTCTTTCAATTCGTTTTGTACTTTTGAGTACAAATGACAAGACTCGAGAACTTCACTATAGTTTTTGCTCCTACGGCAGCTTAAGGCTTCCTTGAGAATAAGCAAACTGTTTCTTCCGTTAACATGAGCACCCTCCATGTCCTCCAACTGCATGCTCAGCTCTGTTAATTTGATCATCGTTTGGAAACCATCTCCCTCGGTACGAACCACTCTAAATTTCATTATGAGAATGCATTCTACGACTTGGCATGGAAGAATGTCTTTGGCAGAAAGAACAGATCCAAAGCGTATTACAAAATCCTTATCTGTTGGCCAATGTCTCTGCCCACCAAGAGGACTCCAGCTTGCAAGATTAGCAGCTTGTTTTATTTTTTTATTTACAACAATCCAACTAAGCCGAAGTCCATCACGGAGCTCCCTCCATAGCTTTCCATCTTTTCTTTCTTTCTCCATTGATAAAACGGGTGGTAGACCATCAGAAACTGAAAGGACAACCTCACCTTCATCTTCATCATCCCTAGCTGCATAGGTGAGAAGATCAATCCGAAATGGGCAGTTGTAAAACCAACCATTGAATCCATTGGCATTGGGAATTCCCCACAGAACTTTTGAACAGATTATTTTATCTTTGTACCTGATATCAACAATGGATACAAAATCTGATGGGGAAATACTTTCAAATTGATCAATATCTCCATAATATTCAGCCTCGGTCCATTCTTCAGGGTACTCAAGATACTCATTCCATTGATACTCGGTAAACTCCTTGTTAACAATGAGGGTAAAACAGTCTGCATAGAACTTTCTGAACCCTCCAATGGAAGAAATCAATATTTTGACATCTTCCCTATTGGTTGAAGGCCACATTGAAGAACAAACACTTTCCCATATCTTCTCCTCTTTTGAAATGGAACAGAATGCAGCACAAGCACAAGCTGCATTGGCCAGGGTTGGCCCATCAAGGCGCCTCAATATATCATAAAATAGATCACTGCTCAGTGATGCTATACTCTCAGCTGGTGCAATTGACATTCCTTTACGCCATTGTGAATAGGGGAAAAAACAAGCAACAAGTTAGCATAAAGATGTCAAGATAGAAGGTGTTGTTCAGATTCAAAGAAATTTTGAATCAGCATAACATCTAAGATAATCCTGGGCTAGCAACCATATGATTTTTTATCGTAAGGTGTTCTTACAAATTCAGCTAGAATTACAAGAACTGGACTGTAGCCAATCAAATGACTTACTGTGACTAAGTCTTATATGTACCGCAAGACAAGTCCATAACTGCACAAAAGATGAAACAAATACATCGAGCACTCTTATAGATTTGCTCATCTTCTCACTCCATTAAATAATTTTCTAAAGAAATCAGCTCTTGACGGCAATATATGCGCAAGCAACCGTGAATAGATACATTTTCATAGCAACAGAGAAAGTGGACAAGCAATACAAACATCTGAATTTTGCATTCTCAAAATCAAACATTATACTGGTTGAGATAGAGGCTATCCTAAACCTTGTTTTGACGAGGCCTTAGCCACTTTCCTTAGCATACTTATTCCGTACCACAGACAATTGTCCCTATTTCACCCCAAGGGATCGCTCCTATGGTGTCTCTGCTCTCATAAGACAAGAATGAGTATGAAATACATGGCAAAACCCTTCTACCAGTCGGGATTGCAAATCTCCTCTCTGGACGTGGGAACTCAAAAATTAGACATCAATCCCAGTTCAGAAGAGAGGATCATTCACGTACAGCTACCAGCAAAGAGCTAAAAACTTAAAACGAAAAATTAGGAAAAGTACCAGAACCATAAAAGAGTACAAATTGCAGCTAAATGGAAGCCTCCTCTTCATTAAAATCTCAACAAATGGCTTAACAGCATCTAATCCGGCGATCCCACCACTCAACAGATATATTCACCACAACAAAATCACGGCTAAACAACGAAACACAACCAAGAGAGAGAGAAAGATCCACACCCAAAGGCTAAACTTTTACAAAAACCAACACAAAGTTATACCCCAAATTCATTCGCATTCAAGAAAAGAACACTCAAAAAGTCCAAAACAGCAGCCTTCAATGAGAGCGAGGTAGAAAGAGACCTTGAGAGTTGGCGAAATCTCGAGCAAATCGAAGACGGGCTAGTCCGAGATTTGTCCTCTAGCAATGGAAGAAAAAGAAAACAAATCCAAAAGGGGGTAATTAAGTGTCAAGAACTTCAAAGGTGTCAGTTGTCTGAAACTGAGAATGGATTAATCGAGAACAGGCGTGACATGTCTGTTTTTAGAACACTGAGTTCGGGAGAGTTGCGTAGAACACAACACATAGTATCCTGGGGATCGCTCTTGTTTCGGCTCTACTGATGCGGGCCTTTTATTTTTGTGACTTTCTAGGAACCAGACAGGTCTCGCCACGCCATCCTGCCTTCGTACGTATATGACGTTGACCGGTCCAGCCCTCCTCTACTCAATCGCATGGTGGTGGATGTCTTCAAATATCTTCTATTCCACCATTATTATCCACTTTTATCTTATTTCTTACGTCCACAAATATTCAAACTCATGATTTGCTAAGAGTTGCTCCGCTAATTTATTCTATTTCTACAAAGGAATGTTGCATTTATAATTAATTCTAATTTATTCACCCAAAATCAAATAGGGCTAAACCTACAACCTATTTTATAAATATTTGCCGGATCAATATTATTAAATTTGAATTTTAGAATTCATAATTGTCTTCATGAATCGAAAGAAACAAAAATAAAGAAAATTGGAGGTAGAAAACCTATGAATTGAAGTTGTTTATGCTAGACACATCCATATTGAGGTAAAAACATGCCCGTGTTATTGGTGGACACAGTCGTGTAGGTGACCATGTAAATTCTTATAATTATATACGAGTTGAATGATGATATTTCACCCGTGAGGAGATCAAACACGCCCGTGTTAGTGTTGAACATTGTTGTATCTATAAACCGTGTGAGTTGCTGGAATTGTGTAGACGATAACTTGAGTTGGAAGTTTTTCAACCTTAAGTCATTGTTTTTTTTAAATGTGGATTAAGGTATGTTTGTGATGATGTGTTAGTTCTAACTAGGGACTAATAGTATTCTTCAACTACAAGTTTTTTGGGTTTGATTTTTCAGGATTATTTTAGAGTAGTAATTTTTATTCTATTCTAGAGCCTTATTAGATAACCAGTCGTTGTATTGCAGGGTGTTTCAAGTTAGGGTCAGCTTAAAACCTGAACTCTTGTAAAGTTGATATTTGATTTAGTAGATTTACTTGCCAATTTGGCCTATGTTTTTTTAAGAGTTTTTTTATGTAAATTTGGTGTTCTATTTATTTTTCGTCATATATGTTGTTCGAGTTGATTATTTATTGTGATTGGAATGCTTGAAATTGGTTTATTATTCTTGTTGATCTTATGGATGTTGTTATTTGGAGCATCACAATTGACATCAGAGCCATAGATTTGGAGTGGTAATAGTTCTATAATTAAATTGACATCAACCAATTACCTATGATGGAAGATCTTTTGCATTGCAAAGATATCTACAACCTAAAAAAGATGATGTCCCATCTAAGTAAAAAATGTTAGATAAAGTGCAAGAAAAGATTAAAAGCCTTGGGCACATTAAATAGTGGATTGATATTAACATATTCAACCATATATCCCAAGGGAACAATTCATTTTAGTTATGCAAGAAATTGGAGGGTCTTTATAAGACGAAAATAACCCACAAAGGCCTTTTGTATTAAGAGACTTGTAAACTTGAAGTTGAAGGCTAGAAAATCAATATCTAAGCATCTTAGTGACTTTAGCACATCATCAACAAGTTGACCACCATGAGAATCATCATTGATAATGAACTATAAGCCTTTTTCTTGTTGAGTTCCTTGTTGAATAGAAAACCTTGGTTGTGACCATTAGTAACTTTACTCCGGATGGTGTGTTTTCTTTTGATGTGATCAAAGAGTGCATATTCAATGAAGAGATTAGGAGAGAGGAGATGTGTGTTAATAATTTACATGCTTTTGTGGTAAAAAGTTGAGGAAGAAACAAGAGTAAAAATCCTAAAAGGCATGGCAAATCTAAGAATTCATCTAACTCTAAAGATGACAATAAGACTAGGACGTATAATTATAACACCAAATTTGATCATATAAAGAAGTTTTGCTACAAGTGAAAAAGAGACCAAGAAAAGCAAGAGATCACCAAAAAAAATGGAGATGATAAAAACACGATAACAACTGCTTCAAGCACAGATGACGAGGTGACATTAAGTAACCAGTAACTGTCTTCATGTTAGTGACTAAAATTTCGAGTGGCTTGTGGTATAGGGGCTTCCAACCATTGTGTTATAAAAAGGGCTTACTTCATCAATTACATAAGTGGTGACTTTAGGAATTTAAAGATGGGTAATTAGAGTTCTACTAGTATCATCGACATGGATGACATCTAGGTCTAGACTGATGTTGGGTGTATGTTAATCTTAGGAGATGTGACACATTTCTGGCTTGCACCTCAATTTGTTGTTTGCAAATGTACTTGACCAAAAAGGGTACCCACACACATTTGTGGATGGTAAGTAGAAGTTGTCTAAGAAAGCAATGACAGTTGCTCATGGTAAATTTTATTGCACCCTATACAAGATACATTTGAAGGTGTGTGTTGGTGAATTACATGACATTGAAAAAAACACTTCTTTAAAGTTATTGCATCATAGCTTAGGACATGTTAGTGAGAAAGGGATCAAATTGCTAGCCATAAATCTCTATCCCTCTAAACACTATAGTCTCTCTCGACCTCTATGATCATTACTTAGTTAGAAAGCAACACTAAGTTTCTTTCTATAAAAGGTCTACCAAAAAGAAGGCTAAGCTAAAGTTGGTGCATTTTTGTATGTGTGATTCTATTGAGGTGAAGTCCTTGGGAGTTAGCAGATATAATATTACATTTAATAATGATGCTTTATGTAAAACTTGAGCTTATATGTTGAAAACAAAAATCTTTCAAAAATTTCACGCCATAGTAGAAAGGGAGATAGTAAGAAAATTGAGTGAGAGTAAACCTCATATGAGTTTGAGAATTATAGTGCAAGACATGACATAAGACATAAAAAGACAGAACTGGTATCTTACAACACAATCATGTTGCCAAAAGGATGAATAAAATCATTATGGAGAAGATTCGATGCATGATCAAAATGTCCAACCTACCAAAGTTTATTTAGGATAAGGCGATTAGAACTGATGTATACTTGATCAATCGAGTTCCATTAGTTCCTTTGGGTCTTGATATTCCTGAGAGAGTGTGAACAAAGAATGATCCTTCTTATTCACTTCAAAGCATGTTTAAACGCAAAGCTTTCAAACATGTGGCAAAAGAGTAGAGATTGAAACTTAATTCAAAGATTAATCCTTGTGTAGAGACATAGTCTTCTATAAATATGAGATAGGTGTAGATCTCGTCAAAGATAGTAAGACTACTTCTAATAGTTTGTTTGACGGTGTTACAGATGCTTCTCATATTTCTAATTCTTTTAATCAACTTACAAGTGAAGAGAGCGACGAGCATGAGCTAGCAGCCCATGATGATAATGATCAAGTGTAACCTAACGGTGATGAGCCACATGATCCACATCTTATAGATGATGTAGATGAAATCCACGGGCATCATTAGTTGGGGGAGCAATATGTCCCTACGTTGAAAGATATCTAATTTCAAAGGTCAATTACAGATAAAAAGCCTTTAACAAGATACCTAAGTTTGAAATTGGCTGATTATTTTTGTTGATTTCATAGGTATTGTATAGAGCCCCACAAGATTGTCCATATTATTTATATCAACGAATTTTCATTTCCATGATTTTTAATGCTTCTTTTGCATATAAATGACGATTTTTTCAAAATTTCCAAAGAAAAATTATGTCAATTTTTTCTTTCGCTAGTAGAACTTCAACGACAAGGGTACATAAAGGAACCTTTTTGAGTGTTATTTATATGCTTTGTCGTGAGCTTGAAGCTGTCACGACTCACGAGTGTAGAAAGGTGAATATGGCATGGCACTTTTAAGTGACATAAACGAAATTGGAAAATTTCTCTTTAAGAGTGGATAACAGCTTATCACACACCTTTCCCCTCACCTTAAGGGGAAACGTGCTTTTTCTCTTCCTGAATATTGGTAAAATGAGTGTGATTTGATCATTTACTCTCTAGAGTAAATTCATGTTTACATTCTTTTGGAGAAATGAAATTAATTCTGTCAAAGTCCTTAAGTTTAACTTAGAGTTTTTTGGGCTTATGGACAAATGGTTCAATGCTAACACGAAAATATTATTGATTAGCATTGTCCAATATCTAAAGTAAATACATAAATTATTTCATATTAAACTGCTTGAAAAATTTAATGCGTAAATTCAAATTGACAATCTCAGGTATTGACAAAATTGCTGTAGCGACCCCCGTGTTATACGAAAGTAGCTAATTAAATCCTGAGATATAAAATATTGCTCTATTAACCTTATGTTTTCAATTTTGCTGCAAAAAAATTCTTAGCCGTGTGTTGTTAAGGGGCTGTGAATTAATAAAATTTCAACTCATAAATTTTTTTGCTAATATTTATATATCATAATTTTTGTAGCAACTTATGAATAACACAAAATTATTAAGGCAACAAATTCCTCAGGTATTTAAATAGTTTGGGTGGACTCGTATTTAAAGTAAAACTTGAAAAGATGACCACTTAAGGACATACTAAAAGCTGGATAAAATGCACTAACGTGAAGATTGTATAATTAAGTTGTTCACACTTCACATCAACGGCCATATGATATGAGGAGCTCCATGTTTACATCATAAGATTTCCCCAGAGAAATGTGGAATAAACCAATCATCAGACACGTGGGGCCTCGAATACTGCGAATCACACGGTTCCCGATAAGTGAAGAATGGTGGTAGCCACTCATTCAGGAATCAGGACAGAGACTCCACAACCATCATCCTATAAATGGCATTTACTTGGGGAGAGAAGCGTGTACAAGGGAATGAGAATAAATTAACAGATTGCATGCACCAGGGGTTAAAACTTTGCGAAGTTAGAATAGACACTTTACCAAATTCACTGTGACAACGGTGATGGATTGATGATTGGAAGAAGGAGAAGGACAAGCGTTGCTGTCGTTTGGGTTATGGTCAACTTCGGGGTGGAGTTTCTTCTTCTCTTTTAGTTTGCCCAAGCTCTACACATAAGATAAAAGAATTGAAATAAATATAATCTGTGTAACAATAAATAAAAAAGAGAATTAGTGACAATGGTTATTATAGGTGTGTAGAAAAATTAAAAATTCAATTGATTTAGTCAATTAAACAATAAAATTATTAAATAGTTCAAAATTTGGGTTTAGCTTTTAAAATTTGTTCAATACGGTTTATTTTAATAATTTTTGTTGATAAAT
>JANIHZ010000009.1:35925417-35940863 GCA_027478365.1 Erythroxylum rufum | reverse complement strand
CAATACTTTACTTTAGATGAAATTTTGGTAATTATTGTTAATATAAATAATAAAATATTATTTTTATAAAAGAAAAACATTTTTATTTATTAATATGTAATACTTCTCTTTTAATTAGTTACCCTAGTATTTTCTTCATCATCATCAACATCCAATTGAATTCTACACAAATACGATTTTGAGAAAGTCTGATAGTATGCAGTCTTATTCCTACTTAATAGATAAGTTCTTTTTGATATACTCACATGTAAATATGACATGAAGATATGATAAAAAATAAATATAAAAGATGCAAAAAATTAATAAATAATTAAAATAGAATAATAACAACTTCAGACAAAAAAAACTACTACAAATCTCCATTATGTGATGCAAGTTTAGAAACAAAATTATTAAAAAAATTGCATGACAATTATACCTGATTTGTTGTAAAGTTCTGCTTATACCTAATATGTGGCAAAATTATGCTCACCATTTCTTAAATTGGGCGCGTCATCCTTGCACAAAAGCCTTGCTAAACTACTTTTCTTATTTTGCCTAAATATTTTCTCGTAATGATTTATTTGTTTTATTTATATACTTGACTTATTTGTTCTTTGTGTATTTGTTTATTTATTTTATTTTTATTCTTTACTTTGCTCTATATTTATTCTGTTAATTATTTTTATGCATAATTATTTTTATTTTATTGTTGTTATTATTTTTATCTTTTGTTTATTTATTTTTACTTATTTTTATTTCATTATTTTAATATGTATATGCCCGCACACATAAATATATTTTGAGATAACATCTTTATTAAAGATAATGCTGCGTACGGATCTCTGTATACCCATATTTTGATTTAATAGTAATATTCAACTACTTAAGTCCTAATAAATTTATATAGATTAATTAATTAATTATCATTTATTAAATTTATATATTTATATAAAAATTTCATTAATGAACAATGTGTGAGCGTAGATTTGATAACTACAATTGAACACGCGCTGGCGCGCACAGACTATTTTCACGACTCCCAAGCAACTCAGAATCCACCAAACAGCCACCTTCTTAATCTAATTCCTTCTACACCGTTACCGTCTGTGCTCCATCTTGCCTGGTTCATTCTCCCATGTTTGTCTGAACAATGCACTTACCGACAATCTTCTTCTTTTTATTATCCTTAATCCTCAGTCCAGCGTTTTCTCAGAAGGCATATGTTGCTCCAATACAGAAGGATCACTCTACCCTACTCTACACTCTCACGCTTTACCTCAAAACCCCACTTCAACCCTCCATTTTACACCTTGACCTGGGTGCTTCCTTCACTTGGGCCGACTGCTACACGAACTACAACTCCACCTCTTATCGCCACGTGCCTTGCGCTTCACCTCTCTGCAACTCCTTCCACTCTCTCGCATGCGGAAACTGCTACGCCTCCCCTGGCCCAGCTTGCGCTAACGACACTTGCTCTCTCTATCCCGAGAACCCCGTCACCCGACAGGTCACTGTTGCCAACGCCATCGTTGACTCGCTTGCACTGCCAGTCGCCGGCGGATCAGTTCCTGGTCAGCTTGGTGTGGTTCCGGATTTTGTGTTCTCTTGTTCTAGGACTTTCCTTCTCAAGGGACTCGCCTATAAGGCCACAGGACTCGTTGCGCTTGGGAGGTCCAACCATTCGCTCCCGGCACAGGTTAGCGAGGCATTATCTGCTCCGCGCTATTTTGCGCTTTGTCTCTCCGGTTCTTCTAAACCAGGCGTGGCATTATTTGGATCCAGTGGACCCTACTACTTTTCGTCTCAGGTTGATCTTTCCAAATCTCTCGTTTATACGCCGTTAATCGTGAATCCTGTGGGGAACACGGTCGTAACGTATCAACAGCCGTCCGATGAGTATTACATAAATTTGACTTCCATCCAAGTCAATGGGAAAGCGGTTGAGTTTAATAACTCACAGACACTACTCACCGTTGATGAGAATGGATTTGGTGGGACCAAGATAAGCACGGCAAATCCATACACAACGCTGGAGAGCTCCATTTACAAGGCTTTTATAGAGGCATTCGTAAAAGAATCCGGTGGGCTGAACCTCACTGAAAGACTTGCAGTTGAGCCGTTCGATGTGTGCTATCCAGCGAGTGACGTTATCATTACCCGAGTGGGACCAGGAGTCCCCACCGTGGACCTAATTATGCAAAACGTCGGTGAGTTTTGGAGGATATTTGGGTCAAACTCCATGGTGAGGATGGGCAAGGACGGAGTGGATGTGTGGTGCTTAGGGTTCGTGGATGGTGGGGCCAACGCGAGAACATCAGTGGTGATTGGTGGGCATCAGATGGAAGACAATTTACTGCAGTTTGATTTGGAAAACCAGACATTAGGATTTAGCTCGTCTATATTGCTGAAAGGGACCACCTGTGACAGCTTCAGCTTTGAATCCTATTAACTCGGGTAATAATGCCACTTTGTTTAAAATAATAAACTCAATTATTCCGCCCTTGGTTAGTTTGTGGTTTGTGAATTATTACGCGTATTATATTTTATCGAATTTAAATAGTAGTGACTTGAAAAATTGAAGCTATTTTTTGCTTTATCTAAAATAATAAGTTCCATCATTTGAGGTTTTGATTATTATATGATTAACAAATTATTATGTATATTATAATTTATGGAATTTAAAAAATGTTGACTGAAAAATTTGAAGCTATTATTTTTAATATTGATAGTATATATTTAATATTGATAGTATATATTATAGTAAACTTGATCTTAATGAATAAAATTAAAATTAAAATTAACATTCATCACTTTAGGATCTTAAATAAACAATTGTCACAAATCATTATGGTATAATATTGCGTACTTGATACGTAAAATGTCATTATTATAAAGAGATCAAAAAACTTCACTATGTTCATGGTTAAAATTATTTTTTTTCCCTCTCGACTCTCTTACAGTTACAGAAACTTGATAGAAAACTATTTATAACCTTAATTAGTAAAGAGATGGCTAATTATATATTTATAGTTCTTAATTCGGCACATCCATCAAGTAATCAAAATAAACGATTGGGATTTATTCCACTATTAAATAAGAAATTTAGACCAAATAGGACTCTGTAATTATATTAATATTATATATATTTATAATATGACCACTAATCTAGCTATATTTTAACATTCTTCCGCCTAACTCGATACTTCAATAGTGTAAATATTAAAGGTGCATAAACAAATCTCTTAATATCTTCATAATATATCTCAACATAATAAACCACAAGATGCAGGATATAACGGTGATACACTTCAACATCGCATACTTCCTTCCATAGACATCAGCACTAGTAATTTATCAAGTCAAGTTGTGATATATAAATATCATAAAAGTCTACATTAATGTCTCATAGATGTTTTCATTTCTTATTCAACAACGCTTACATTTGCACAATCATAATAAATAAGAAAATTGTCAATTAAAAATTTTATTGAGCCCATGAGTGTTAAAATGTCATAAAAAACAATCATTAATATAACCAAGCCCATTGTTTGAACGTGTTCCTTATATATCTTTGGTGGTAGGCCTTAGTTAAAGGATATGCACTCATAAGATCCATTTTAATATGTTTAATACACACTCTTTGTTTTTAAACTTCCTCTTTTATGACAAAATATTTCAACACTATATGTTTAGTACATCTAGAGTATTTGCCATTCTTGGAGAAGAAAACAACTACATAATTATCATAATAAATTTTCAACGATTTAGTCATGGTATTGACAACCTCAAACCCTAAAACAAAGTTTTGCAAGGCATAAATTGTGGCCTCAAAACAAGCTACCAATTCTATTTCCATATTCGAAGAAGCGATGATAGATTGTCTAGCACTTTTCCATAAAATTGCTCCTTTTCCTAGTAAAAACAAGTAGCCAAACGTTGATTTTCTACTGTTAACACATCCAGCGAAATATGAATTTGAATATCCAATCACTTCTAATAGATTAGATCTTCTATACATGAGTATATAGTCCTTTATTTTTTGGAGATACTTTAAGAAGTTTTTTTTACAGCTTTATAATGGTCTATACTAAGATTACTTTGATATCTGCCCAGCATTCCAACTGCAAGGCTGATATTAGGTCTTGTGTATGTTTGTAAATACATTAACCTGCCAATAAAATAACTATATAGAATAGATTCCATTTTTTTTATGTTCCATAACGTTCTTTGTACATTGCATGAGACTAAATTTATCCTCTTTTTATATAGGGACAATCCCTGTTAAACACTTATTCATATTAAATCTCTCAAGAATTCTTCCCTTATAGTCTTTTTAAGATAATCCTATCAGTCTTTGTGATTTATATTGAAATATTGAAGTTCTTATCATATGGAATGCCTCTCCTATATCTTTTATTTCAAAATTCTTAGAGAGAAAATATTTAGTCTTATACAATATGTCCAAATCACTAGTAGGAAATAAAATATCATCAACATATAGGACTAGAAATATAAACTTACTCCTACTGATCTTTTCGTAGATACAAAAATCAATAATATTCTTTTGAAATCCAAAATATGTTATGATATCATTGAACTTATATCATTTTTTGAAAACTAAGTCCATAGATTGATTTCTTAAGTTTACACATCATGTGATCTTTTCCTTATATGGGAAAACCTTTATGTTGATCCATATAAACATCCTCCTTAAGATTACCATTCAGAATGGTAGTTCTCACATCTATTTGATGTAGCGCTAAGTCAAACTAAGCTCCTAATGTCATAATTATTTCCATTGAGTCTTTCTTTAAGACAGGTGAAAAAGTCCACGTGGTTTATTTATGTCAATTGGTTATAAGTTAGTTTCTTTATAAGGTGTTGTTTCATCCAAATGTTGTCCAAGATCATTTTTTTTCCAATATTGGGACAATACTTGGTATAAATGTGAATATTGGAATATTTATGAGTAATAGAACATCAACTTTTATTTTACTAATCAACTTTTATTTTACTAATATCCATAACACATTTTTAGCACTCCTACTAAATTCATCATTTTCAATAAACTTGGTGTTAACTATGTCGATAATTTTTGGATAGTAAAACATATATCCTTTAGATTTCTCCAAGTAATTAATAAATAATTCCTAACTATTTGAGAATCTAATTTCTTTTCATATGGATTATAAATTCAAGCTTCTGCTGGATAACCCCAAACATGCAAATGTTTTATACTAGGTTTCCTTTTAGTCCATAACTTAAAAGGAATTTTAGGGACTGCTTTATTAGAAATCTTATTCAACAAACACACAACAATTTTAACGTATGCATCCAAAAAGTTATGGGTAATGGCGAATTACTCATCATACTCCTAACTGTTTACACTAACATCCTATTATGCCTTTCTACCATACCATCTTGTTGAGGTTCGCATGACATAATATACTATGCACAATGCCATAATTCTCAAGAAACTTTGTAAATGGATCTGGATATTGTCTAAATTTCTCATATTTTTTCATATATTCACCACCTCTATCAAATTTTACAATTTTCAATTTTTTATTTGATTTCCTTTCAAACACCTCAAGGGCGTCTACAACTTAATATTTTTCATTAAGTAAATAGATATATCCATAACATGAAAAATTATCTATAATTATGATAAAAAAATTTCTCCTAAAAAAGATGGTGTCAAAAGGTCCACATATATCAATGTGTATAATTTCAAAGAGTTGAGTACTTCTTATGTCTCCTCTTACTATGTTTGGTTTGCTTTCTGTTAATGCAATCCACACATATATTGAGATCAGTAAAATCTAAATTTGAAAGAATTTCATTCTTTACCATTCTTTTTAATCTTTCTTTGGATATATGACCCACTTATTTATGCTACAAGTAAGTTGAATTATCATTCATTATGGCATGATTAGTTCTAATGGTATGATAAACAAAAAATAAGGATTCAAAAATTATCACCAAGTTTCAATTTATACAAACCATTCATAAGAATTCCATAACTAATAATGAAATTATGTTCAAATAAACTAAAATAACCATTACCAAACTTAAAAATAAACCCACATTCATCAAGTTTAGAAATTGAAGGTACAAAGAGAGTTTGTATTAGATCTAGGTGATAACCAGAATCTAATATTGGACAGTAAGTCCCTATACCTTGAATTAGGACCTTTTTCTAGTTTTTCATAAATAGAAAGTTCTTAGTTGGGTTTATGGTTTGGATTGTAAAGAATCCTGCATAACATTAGAAATATGAGTAGTAGCTCAAGAATCAAGCCACCAAATGTTAGAAGGAACTTCAGTTAAGTTCAGTTCGAAACATACAAAAAGGTTAGATGTAACTTTTTTTAAAAGGCCAAAAGAGCAATTTAACCCTTAACGTTTACACTGAAATCAGAATTAGACCTTAATGTTTTGGAGCATTCAAAATGAACTTTAACGTTGTAAAATGTTGAGTATGAATCCTAATATGAATCCTAATGTTTGGACGATGTCAAAATAGCCTTTGGCTAGATGGAATTACTCACAGAGTTTAACCTCCGACAAGGCTTGTTTTGAATATTTTCCAAACGTTAAAGTTTATTTTGAACGTTTTACAAATGTTAGAGTTAATTTTGAACACACTAAAACATTAGGGTTCAACTTATATTTTAGTGTAAACGTTGGGGGCTAAATTGCTCTTTCTGTCTTTTTTCAAACCAAGCCTTAGGTTTTAGACAATATTTTTTATAGTGTCCTTCTTTCTTACAAAAATGACACTTATCTGTCTTTTGTTCCTTTTTGTCAACATTAGTAATAACTTGTATCGCTTTAGCAGGTGCTTTCTTCTTAAATTTCTTAGCCTTTGGCTTATGAATCTTACTAGCTCATTGACCTATAACATTAATTGAATGAACTCTTTGACTTTTTCAGCCTTGTTTCCTCTTGAATGAGCATACTGGGCAATTCATTAACTGTGATACCCCACTCTCGCAAGACACGTACTCGACATCTTGAGTGATGCTCGAGTGCAAATCCCGCAAAAGTGGCGTACTAGTAGCAGTCAATCAGTCAGTAAAATCTTGTTACAATTTTTTTTATAACACACACGTATGCGAAAATTTATAATCAAATTCAGGCCCATATTTTTTATTTCATAAACATTGAAATCGTAATTATTATTACACTCAAGATCATTCTCATTTACAAACCTTTTCACTTAGGAAAGTTATTACAAAATAGGTATCTTCAAATATACATTTTACAATAATTGAGGAAGACTCAATTTGATACAAAAATAAGAAAATACAAATGTAGACGCAAATGGATTCCGACCTCTACCTCTTACTTGAATGTAGTGGCTATACTCCCGTTTTCTCAACGGGATAATTCTTCTGAGCCTAAAAAATATTGCAAATTTTGGGTGAGTTTTGCGAACTTAGTGAGTGACCATCCTCGATGGCTCACTCATCACATAACACATACAATTTACATAATTCACATCATTTCATTAATAATCATATTGAATCACATATATTTCACATTCAGAAATCATTCACACTATTTAAATCATACATATTGCATGCATATGCAATGCTTATGAGACTCATTTTCAATTTGTTACTTTGTTGTGACCGAGTGCCTTTTTCACTGGCCCATATCCCTTAGTGGATACCGGGTTGGCTCATATCCCTTGTGGATATCGAGCTGAATCAGATAATGTCCCATATCCCTTAGTGGATATCAGATACATTCACAACTGAGCCTAAGGCTCTTATCACATATCGAGCTTTAAGCTCTTTTTCACTGGCGACTCCGGTCACAATTGCCTTTATCTTTCATGCATTCATGTAATGGAATGCATCAATCACATATGCTCAATCAGTCGCTTTCTTTCAATTTACACATTTCATTGGACCTAAGTCTGGCATTCAACATTTAAGTTGAGAATCACCTTTTCATTTATATGCATATTCATATTTCTCTTCGGAACTCGATCCGGTATTTAACATTTAATTTGTGTATCACATCTTTCGTCAAATTCACATACAAGGAGCACTTATGTTATTATTCACGCATTTATTAAACTCCTCAGACATTCAATGTCCGGAATCAGAACAATCACATTTCATTTCAATGGCAATTCAAAGCAAAAAGTTAAAACATAACAAACAGTAAATGAGACCATCTAGGTCAACTCACAGTACGCTCCAGATTAGCATTTTTTTCCAATTTCTGGAAATATCTGAATGCGGACGTTTATCTTGCACATCCAAATTATGCAATATACATATTGCACACACACATTAATAACTTTGCACGATTATAAGCATTTATTTATGCACAAATGTGTATATGGACTATGTATAATGCATGCTCAATGACAATCCTGGGTATATTATCAAATTTCACATCTTATCCCAATTCTCATTTTATAACTTAATTACTTGTCATTTCATTGTTAGCATTCTTTGCTCTTATTATCAAATTCTCATTTGTTATAAAACCAAAATTAAAATTTCAGAGTATTTGGGAGAGAAGAATTATTCTTATAAAAAAACATCCATCCCTCTCTTACATCAAACCTTCTATTTATAGTATATTTCAAACACCTAATACACATGTGACCATCTACTCTATATGTATAGATAAAACCAAACCAATAACCACCTACTCCATTTATTGTGTTAGGTAAAACCAAAACCAATAACGTACACTAACTATTAAATGGTGCATCTACAATTAGTGACACAACATATTATTTCTATCTTATATAACAAGTTCTTTTTATAACAAGTTCTTGTTATGAAGTCCACCTTCACAATTTGTGTAAGACAATAATATAATATAGATAAGCAATAAAATATTAATTAATTAAATTATCCTAAATGCTTGCGATTCTTCGTAATTGGGATTTGCCCGCTACATGTTCACGGCAGGTAGGAGCTCGCATCAAAATCCCTTCCTGTCTATAGCACACTATACTCCCTCCATTGCTAAGTATGGCAGCAGCAGCAGCGGCAACTCACATTTGCAATGCTTACTCCCCATCAATCAATACCCGTTCTTACCACTACCCTCACACTCTACCGCTTGCCTTCAAACCCAAAGGTGAAATTTGTACATATTATAATCCCATTTTGATTGTTTATCTGCTCACGTCCATTTTATTGTAGCTGCTGCTGCTACAGTATCAAGACTTGGGAAGAATTTCTCAATCAGAGCAGTTGACTCTCCCTCGGATGAGAAGCCCTATGAGATTCTGCCAACTGGGAAAATTGCGTACTTGGATGAGCTAGACGTTGTCACTTTTCTCGACCCTCCTAAGGACTTGATTCCTCTTGACCCTGCCTCTTATAGTCCTGCTGCTTATCTCTGGTTTGTCATACCTTTCTTTTTTTTTTTTGGTTTTCCAAACCAACTTCTATTCTTCTGCAACTAGTTGTTCTTCTGAATGAGAAAAGTACCTATTTTGGTGCATGACCTTCTTCAGACTTCCTGATATAATCAACTTTCAGGAAAAAAATTGAAGAAATTCCACAAGAAAGGCGCCACAGATTGCTGCGGTTGCTTAATCCTAGGTTGGTCCCTACTTTCAGTCTCTGTTCATTTGTGAACTTCTTTCAGAGTTTATTCATATGAGTTCTGGACTAATTTAATGATACTTCAAATCTAGGAGTGATATGCATGTGAAAAGATTTTGTGGATTAAATGGCAATTGGGACCTAAATGCAGGCTTATATCAAAAGCTTGGCAGATAGCAGGTGTGCGATATGCTGATCCTAAGTTAGCAAAGAGAATTGCGTCCAACTTATTGCATTGGAAAGGGGAAGAAATGCCTATTGAGCTTTATAACTGCAAAAGTAGTGGAGGTAATTCTTCTACATTGTTGTTTTTGCTAGTGCTTGGATGACTGACTCAGTCCATGTATGACTTGCCCAACAATTGGAAATGCTGTCTTAATGCTTTATGCTTTTTTAAGAGGGTAGTCAAAGATAAAGTGGAATCTTAATCTTCAGAAAAATTTGATGAGTAAAAGACCAGCCTTTACTTTGGGATACCTTGAGAAATTTGCGTTCGTGATTCTAATAACCATTACAAGGAATAGGATTTAAAGGCCAGTTCCGGATTTTCCTTTTCTGTTGATTCTAAATGATTGATCCTCTAAGAAGAGGAACTAAGGTCTTAATTTGTGTGGGGCTTATTCTTTTTCTGGTCATATACTAAATAGTCAAATAGTGTTTGTAATAATCCAAACTGGGGTTTTGTGCAATGCATGAGGAATTCTTGGTGTGATTTGTAGGAAGTTCTATCCTTTCGAAATTTGAAGCAACTTCAGATTAATTTCATTATTCTAACACCTTGAAATCCATTAAAATAAGACTATGCTAATACTTTTCCTTTTTGTAAGTTGTTAAGCTAATGTTTGTGTGTTCTCCTCCTCACCTTCCTGCTATCAAGAAATAAAGGTGATAACAAGAGAAATGGAAAAAGAAAAAGGATACCCACTACTGCTTTGGCAGTTGTTATCTTGGGCATTAAATGTCTGGTCTGAAATCCAAATAATTACTAGATTACCCTATATGTGATAAACATTCAGCTCTTTGCTTGCATCCTTTGTGCTTTAAAAGTCAATGGAAGTAGCTATGGCATTTCTCTCGAATAGTTACTCATTTTCTTGTTTCTTTTTCTCTCTTTTCGTCATTTTAGTAGAGTCAGAGTGACAAAGGAATGAAGTCATGTTGCATAAAAGTCATGTCATGCATGATCAGTAGGAGACAAGTAACGGAACTTATATTGATAATAAGTGAGCTGATAAAGAGACTGGAGGGAGATAGTCTAATAAGGTATAAAGGTACAATACTTTGGTCAAGTAAAACTTATAGGAAATTCCCGAAAGAGAAACTCTCAAATCTAAATTTAAAAAAAAAAGATCTCAAATAATGCAAGATTAATATTTGAAAAAAGGGAGCTCCTGATTTTAACTTATTTAGATTCATAATATTAAACAAAATTAATGAGCATGTACTTGTGAGTCATTAAAATCAAGATTCCCAGAATCATTGTATTTGCCTTAGATGCATTCTAAGTTTCTACAACTGATCCAAGAATTGACTCCATAAAATTCAATTATGATTGTGTCAATAAAATGGTCTGTACTTTCGGAATTTTTTCTGGCTTGTAATCATTCCTTTCTCTACCTGTTGTTTGTTATTAATAATGTTTGTTTTGTTGCTCAAAATTTTTATTTTTATGTTTCCATCTTAATAGATTTATGCATGTTTAAGTTCCCCAGGCCTTTTGTATATTGATGTGGGAAATTGTTGAATAGGACCTTTGCCCATTGCTTGGATAAACTTTTTCAAGAAGGTCAGTTGTCAATTGTTTCTTCTGTTGTATTAAGATCCCACTCTCCCATCTCAGTTTAGTAATAGTTTTATGATGTTGATGCGTTCGAAAGGCCCCAACTTTACAAGTTTGTGCAATTAAACTCTCCAAATTCAAATTGGTTTAATCTAGTAGACATTTTTTATAACTAACTAACGATCAGTCATAGTTTCAATATTAGGGTTTCGATGCCAAATTATACAATATGTTAGGAATTTATGCTTTTACCTCGTCACAACTGGTAATTTACTTGCTCTAGATGTTCAACTCCTGATTTGAATTCCCCACTCAGTACAAAAATATAAATTGTGAACAAATTTAAATTTTTCCTTAGTTGTGAACTTCAAGGACTGACCAGTTCATTAAGCCCATATTTATTGATCCATTGTTCCTTTTGTATCTTGTCATGTTGTTGATATTCACATTGACTTTTCCTTTTCTTTTCCTTATAGGCTATATTCTATTGCAATAATGGGAACCCATATGGAAGGTTTATTGGTATGCTTACCACTTTGATGATGACATTTACACTTCACTCAGTTATGAATTTGGAGCATTGAACATTCCTTAAGATACTAAATGTGTGAATTTCTGATTGCAGTTAAACATATTGAAGAAAAGCACCATGCAAAAAACATGAAATTGTTCAAATTTTGTCTCTATTGCAAAATATCATATTTTATGCTTGCTTTCTCCTTTGATATGATTAATCTCGGTCAGCAGAACTTTTCAAACTTAAAATGACTTCCTTCTATGCTCTGATAAGCTGAGAGTTTGAGACAAAATCTCAGTTGCTTGGAACCAGACAAGCGGTTCACATTCTTATTTTCAGAGGAAGCATACCCATGGTGTTCAAACAAGAATCTTGCATGCCTTGTTTTCAAGGATTATAAAAAATTGGAATGCTTCAACTCTACTGTTTTTAGTTGCAGATGAAACACCTTCTTCTCTTACAAATGATAGAACAAGTGAGAGAATCTGTGTTAGCTGGAATTGCATACCACACTAGCTTTTATCTGCTCATTCGGGAATTATTCTAACTGTAGCTTGTTTCTGCATACACTTAAAGTGCTTGCATAGAAAACCTTAACTTATTTTCCCTTAAAATATTTGTGCAAAATTTACATTGTCAAAGGGAACATTGCGGCAATCACAATGTTGGCTATGTGCTTTTTTCAGTTTTTGGAAATCTGTATTGAGCATTATTATAGATGCTTCCTGTTTTGATTTCATCTGCAGTCATACTATAGCTTGTCTTTTTTGTTTGTTTCGTAATGTTTTTATTTATCGCAATGCCAATTGTTTCTTAATGATTTGACACTGAGCTGCTGAATCCAGGTGGATCAGTGTTGGCTCCCATTTCTAATACCCTGGCCCCATTGTACTTTATGGTGACACAACGTAAGGAAGTTATGCCAACAGAACAGCCCTGTGATTTAGCTTATGAATTTGGGGATGGACATTTTGATCTCCATACATGTCCAAAAGGCTTTCCAAGACCAGGTAGGCTATAATTGTAACAGAGATGCATTGAACAAGATTGAATTCATTCATTATCCTTGTTGAGTAGCTTTAACAATCCTTATTTGTTCACTTTTGTCTAACTTCATAAGCTTTTCCCTTGGACATTTTATTTCAAAGTTTCTTCCCATTCTATTTATCTTTTATCAGTTTCAATTCATTTACCATATATCATGATCCTTTTCTTTGTTGTAGTGAACCTTTGAAATGGAAAATGAGCCTTTAGCACTTTTTTGTTGAATGCATGGGGCAGGAAGCTATTATTTTCGTAGTTGGAACTTGACATATGCTTGGTACTAATGTAGCTGGAATTGTTTATATTGATTTTGTTTATTCAGTCAGTTCTTTTTATGCCAAACATGATGAGAATTAACTGAAACTCTAGAAGAACAAAAACGGAAAGATTACTCAATTTGTAGGGATGGCGCAAAAATTGAAGTAATATTTTTAGAATGGGGTTTGTAGCAACAATGTCCATGGATACTGTTCAGGCTGCATCACTTTTGAAATTCTTACAAATTAGCAATATCGTCTTACGGTCAATATTGTCTCCAAACTAGTGCAATTTTGTAATTTCACTATAGATCTTTTCGTTACCATTAAGTTCTAGCATCAAGTTACTGCCGAAAGAACACTAGTGGTAAGGACATTTTCCAACGGCACACAATTTCAAAGGGTCTCGCCTTTATAAACGGGATGTTAAATATTGACAAGCTGGATATGAGGAACATAGGTGCTAGTGCATCTTTTTGAACATGGAGGGTTGAGTATCAACCTTAGTTATGAACATCTTTTGGAGTTAAATGAGCTCGGTTAGTAAGAATTCTGTCCCGAGGAGGCTAAATAGCCGTAAAATCTTGTCTTACCACTCAACAATTTTTCTGGGACTTTTGAGGGAAAGAAATAAAAGTTTCAAGAGAAGTCATCTTCTTTCATGGAGATTATGGCTTTATTGTGCAGTCGCAGCATGTTTAGGAGGTGCAATGTTCTTAATCATTCTTCTATAGTGAGACTTGTAGATCACAATTTCAGTGATGTCAGTTATTTCCCGAGTACTAATTCCATCGCTAGATATTCATTTACATCTTTTGGTTTTTCTTGATTAATTGTTTGAAGATCAATTATTAGGAAGACCCTTTCTCCTTTGAAGTACATTTTCACGAGGCAGCTATTTTCAATGCACGCGTTTCTGCATAATTTGTTGATCATCCAAGCTATAGCATCATTAACTGCATTGGGATAAATGAAAATTCTTTTGACTTCTGGATTCCTGTTTTTGGCTACTATTCATGACAAAGGAAAAGGTTCTTTTGTGTTGCAGTGAAGCATCCATATCCCTTCAACGATCAGGTTGTCATATATATTCGTCATATTGGACCTGGGGTGTCAGTTGGGCAAGCATGGCAGGAAGGAAAGAAATTGCAGCAAGTGCCTAAGAAGTTCTGCGGGGAGATTTTAATGGTTAAAGATTATGCTCAATCCCCGCATAAATGAATGACCCCGTGCTTTCAAACTGTCGCATTGTTGCCAATAGTGAAGAGCAGCTTGTAAGTTCTCAAGTAGTTAACGAGAAACGTCGGTTGGTAGATTTTGGAATGATTGGTGACTGGTAATTTTGCTTAGGCTGTCAGTTATAAATAAATGGATGTTTATATAGAGGTGCTTGAACAGAACATAAATCAGTTTAAGGGAACAGAAATTGCGCTTCCTTAAAGAGATTTTCTTTAATAGATTGATGGTACTATATGTGGAGGGATACTTATAAATTAGTGTATTAATTTTAAGTGAATATTCAATAGGGTCTTTCTAGTTTTACTCTAAACCAACAAGTGTCCAAAAAGTTCTATAAATTCTTTCTCCAATATTATTTCCGGAACTTTTTGACAAAAGTTAATAGTAAAAGTTGATCGATGTCAAAACTTGGCATAAACAGTCAAATTTAATCTTTTGAAAAAAAATGCAATTTAGTGCTTTTTTAAGGAATCATTCCTGAAATTCATCTGTTATTCGCTTGGCTTTTCCACTACTAATGTTGTCACTATTCCTAAGATTAAGAAAAACAAAAGCTTGACGAAGAAAAAGGAAAGCTTAGAAAGAAACTGCAGAAGTTGAATGAAGATCTGAAGACGGAGAACCTGTTTGTTAAATCGAACACAGATTGCAGAGCTGAGGCAGAGAGAAGAGAGAATGAACCAGAGCAGAGACAGAGAGGAGAGTTTTTTAAACATTGAATGTTATAAACGTAAACAACGGAAACGGTAAACGCTGAAGTCTACCCGAAAAAGCTAAAATATGGGTGGTTCAGTCGAATTTTGCTGAAGCGGAATGTCATTATTTTGATCCATGATCCCGTGTGGCTTTGACTGATGAATACCTGCAAAACAAATAATGGCTCGCCGGGGGTTGATTCCCGGAAGGCCCCTCCGATGCTCAAGTTAGTATACTTAGAGAGTTTTGGTTGCTGACAACAGAGCAGAACTAGGGTTGTAATTTCGTACCTGTATCATGGTAGAATAGTACCTTATATATGCCGTAGATTGCCACTAGGTTTA
>JANIHZ010000009.1:35843443-35854678 GCA_027478365.1 Erythroxylum rufum | reverse complement strand
GTTCGATGTGAATTCGATTTGTTATTCGATTTCTTTGGCTTCCGCAAGATTTCGTGACTTTTGTGTGATTCGTTCTTGCGGATTTTGCTCTCTTTGCCCCTTGTGGCTTATCGATTTCGCATTCGAGGTTGGGATTCGGAAACGGGTCCCAACATATAATCCCCTCTTTCTTTTAAAAGATTAGTCCTTGAATGTTGGGTATTGAATCCAACAAATATGATCCTACTCTAATCACAAATGAATCGTGCATAATGATGAGTAAGGGCGAATCCATGTGGATTGATAAAGCTAATCTCCTTTGCCAAGTTAATGAAACAAAATAAAAGAAGGGAACATTTTAAAAAGGAAATTGAAATAAATTAAAAGCTAAGAAAAAGCTCTTATGACTTAAATTATTGACAGCATTAATTACTAGAGATATCACCAATTCTGGCCGATAAACAAACAAGCTCTCTTTATTTAGACTATATTACATATGCACATATTATAAGTCAAATATCATATATTGAAACCTGTTATTTCACCACTAGGTACTAGACCAATCAAACAAACATGGGTTTAATCATTCTAGTTGGCAATATATTATTTTGACAATTGAATAATAGGCCTTTTGTATCAATAAAAAAATAATGGTAATAATTTTAGAAGATATATAAATACTAAAAAAAAGAGTAAAGAAGAACAATTATATATCAAAATTCTTGAAGAATCAAACTTCAATTAACCATTGGCTAGAAAGAAAAAGTTTAGATACCCATTGTTCTCAAAGATGATATAAAAGAAAGATAAACAACTACCCTCATAATGTAGAAAAACTAAAATGAACCAAGGTGAGAGGGAAAAATGGGACGTTGCTGCTACAACTCTTTCCTTTATGCAATTCCAAAACCTATATAATCTTCCCAAAAATAAGGGAAAAAGTAATGATCAAGACTTAATCTAAATGATCCCACTTCTATTGGGACTATCATACAAAAATAAGTCCTACCTAATCAAAATTTTTTAGTAGAGCAAAGTAGGGGCAAAAATAATTGGAACCCATTAATTCTAGAAGGGCTTCATCTATTTAATCAAGTTTATTTTTTGGAGCAGTCATATTGAATAATGCTCAGACCTTTCCTAAAACTTTTCTTTTGCAAACTTTCATTCTTTTCTAAAATTTGCATTCTTTATTTCCTTGCTAATACATTTTACTCCAAATCTTTAATCTACTCTGTAAAATATAAACTATATAATTATAATCCATAATTACAAATATTTTGTCAATCAAAACATAGGAAATTAATATAAAATATGTTTTCTTTATGCCTAGTATCATTTTTTAATAAAAAGAATAATATTCCAAAACAAAGCCTTACAAAAGTACAACCAAGAGATCATACTAAGAAGGTGGACTCATTGGGTTTGGCATATTCAAAATGGCTAGGACTAGATACCAAAGTATATAACCATCAAATAAGGGAGATAGGAAGTAAAATCATAATTTTTTCAGGCCCCATCTAAAAGTTACAATTTTATAGTATGATTTTACTGAAATTATGCAACAAAGCTCTTTTATGCTAGCTATGGTGTTGAATTTGAAGGCTTAAGAACTTGTTTGCATATGATTGAATCTCCTAAGGCAGGTTCCTTTTTTTTCCAAGTTTCATATACTAGAGTGCAGAATGCAAGTTTTAACAGAAGTTGGTCCTAATCTAGGAGTGAGGCAGTAGAGATATAAAACACCATGTTGTTCCAATCTGTCTCAGCAAAAGAAAAGTTGCAAGCTGCTTTCATGCTCAGTTGAGTGTCTTGTTCATAAGAATACTACAAAAAGTTGATTCCTTGTCTCTAGATCCATATTACAAAGGCAGTATTAAGGATTAATAATTGAACTTGTTTTAACCCTATTTGGAATGCTTAACCTATTTAGCACTGCAAGCCACAAGATAAATAAACTAGATTTACCAATACCAAACTATTTTAGGAGTTTATTGTTGGAATATTTCATATGTTAAATTATTGATGAATTTCTCTGAAGCATGTCTGCCAAAAATCTTCATCATCCTTATTTTACCTTAGAATGTAGTTAAGAATTGCTTCTTTTAAGATTTTAAGACCTCTAAATCTTACGACCATGTATTGTCTTTAATTAGCTCTTCTACTTTAGCATTAGGTTTCAACATATATTTGAGATAAATAATATTGGGAATAATATGTAAAGGGCCTTTGTCACTCTAATTATTATACCATAAGCAAGTAAACTTTCCATTTCTAATTTATGATTTGAATTCATTGCAGATGCACTCCTTGTGCTTGAGGATTTGAATGAATGTCCATAATATTAACAATCCCCAGAAGTTGATTCCTTTTAAGTGATATGTATGCATCCATCTAGACCACAAATTTTCCATGTCAGTTAGTAACTTCCATTATCTTTTCTTTTCTAGAAATACTTTGTTGGTATCTCGAATATACCCAATCACAAGCTTTTCCTGATCATGTGGTATGTACAGATCATTCCAAGCTATTTTAGAACTAGAATTCTTATAGGGATTCCTATTATATAAGAAGTTTCTCATCATCCTCTCATTGTCTTTGACTAGCTTCTTTAGCAGAACCAAGCGTCACAATTGGTAATTGTATAGGTTGGATAAAAATGCATTTAATCAGCTATAGTCTTCGATTATAGAAGAGGCTTTTATTACTCCTTTTTCATACTCTCTTTTCAATCATATCAAACAGTTTGTTGCAGCCTTTATAAGATGGTCTGGCGGTAGTTATGGAGACCCTAAGATTAGTAAGGGGTTAAAGGATTTTAAAACATGTTAAAGAGGTAACATGTTTATTATTATGTAATGCATCTCTCGATTGAATGATAAAGCTTTCCGGATATTCACATCTATTCCTCAATGCTTGTTGAACTGGTTCATATAAGTAATGATTTTAAGCACAGAGCTTGAATTATCATTGCAAAACATCAATAAAACGTTAGTAAATGCTAGACTAAATAGCTTTAATTTGTCACATTTTTTGTGATATTTGAAATTAGAAATAGCCTCAATGTTAGAGGTTGTGATCCTATGCATAATTTCCATGTTGATGGAGAACAAGTGCAGAGACAAGGGGTCACCTTGCATAACCCATTATTTTCTCATTGAACCTTGGGATTTACTCCCTATTAACTAGTACAATGAAGGACATTGTACTAACACATTGCTTAATCCAGTATATGTATTTTCTTAGGAACCTAAATGCATGATTAGAGTAGGAAGTCCCAATTAATGAAACCAAATGCCATCTTAAAATCTATTTTCAATACACAAGATTTTCTATAACCTTTTCCTTGATAACATTGGAATAACTCCTAAACTAAGAGCACATTATCCCTAATACACCTAGTTTTCTTATAAAGGAACCACTCACCATCTTTAACCTTTGAACCAACATATTATATATGATTTTATATAAATGTTAAAATATGATATAATCTTAAAATCATTCAAGCTTTTTGGTTTGGGAAACCTTGGTATTAGGAACATGTGAGTTTGATTTATTTCCTTGATAAGTCTCCCACTCTTAGTCAACTTCACTCTCCATTGCGTTATTTGCTTTAAGAAAAAAGCACTTATTCCATCTGGACCAGGTGATTTATTGAAGTTTAGGCTTTTGTTGATATCTTTTAATAGCCATCTGGACCAGTTGCTTTATTAATATCTTTTAATGTTATTGGCTCAGTAAGTTTCAGTACTTGGAGGGGGTTTATACTAGTGCTTATGAAAGTAGAGATTGCTTGCACAAATGATCCACTATCATTATTAGTTCCCAAAAATTCACAGCAATGATTGAAAATAATTTTCTTAATTTCATTCTATCCCTATACCTTTTCCCCTTTTTTTTTGATAAAGCATATGATCTTGTTAGATTTTCTTCTTATTATGATTGATCAGAAGAAGAAAAATTTCGTTTATCTTTTTATTGCAACCAAAGTACATGGGAGTTATATTATCTTCCATTCTTAACAATGTACTTAAAGGACCTAAGTAGAGACTGCTTTGTATATAATTGATCTTTCTCCTGGTGCCCTCAATAAACAAGCACTTATTGTCTTTAAGATTCCTATTGAAGGTTTTTAATTTTTCTTTCATTATCCTTATCTTTCTTTCTTACAAAATTTAAATACTCAAATCCCTGGACAATAGTCCTCATACCCTCCTTCACAATCTCCTGAAATCCTCAGTGTTTAACTAGAAAGTTGAAGAATTTGAAAGAAGTAATCTTTGATGTTGCATTAACCAAATTGTAAACCTTAATTAGTAAATGATTTTGTGTTAATGTCTTAATGAAAATTACCTTGCTCCCTTGAAACTCAGATAGTCATTCCTTGTTCACTAAGGCTCGACCCAACTTCCTTCCAAGGAATCATTCTCCTTATTATTTAGTAGACCAAGTGAAGTAGTTTCCCTTATAGTTAAGATCTTCCATATCTATAGTTATTATACAAGTTTTGAATTATAAGTAAGGGGTTATTAAGTTTAACCCTCCATCAAATTCAGAGTTATATAAAGTGAAGTTAAAGTATCTAAAAATTATCCATGGGAGTTGGGTATTTAGATACAAGTTTCATAGGTACTGCCACATATATTTCCTTTGGAAAGCAAGATTAGCAACATAGATAAAGCTAATATAAAGCTTCTAATATGTTATTTTCAATGAGGCAGATAAGTGAATAGCCTAATCATTAAATTAGTGACTAATAACCTCCAAGAACTTAGGGTTGTAGTATATAATTATCCTCCCATTATGATGATAATTATGATTGGTGATTAGTTCCTAGCTATTTTGAATAAACAAAGCTTTCTATACTTCTCCTATTTGATTTTATTTTCTGAAAGCCCATAGATAATGGGCTTTATTGCTTTGAGATAATCATTAATAGAATTTTGTTTCTTAAGGTCATTTAAGCCCCTCACATTGTAGTCTAATAATGATATAGTTAAATTATGAGGAGGATTTACCCCTATTGCTCTGTCTTTTACTTAATCTCCTCACTATCAAATCCTTTGATAGTGCTATATCTTAAAAATCAATTACTAATAACAAAGAATAAGGGTATTATTATCATTAATAGTAGAGTTTTGAATGAAAAGAGTGTTAAAGGCTTATAAGGATTTATTTATTCCATAAGTGTAGTCACTTCTCTATTGATATTTTGGTGATAGTTATTAAAGGAGTGGATATGGTATTATGATTTTAGTGTTTATCTTCTTTAAATGATATGAAATGCAATTATAGTAAGAGAACAATAAGGTTTAATGACATGGAGAATGGGTGGAAATATAAAGTGGTGTGAGTAAAGGTAATTCTACAAGGAAAAATAATGAAGTTATTGGGGAAACTAAATCAACTTGTTAATTTTATTTGATACAAAATGATGAGCCAATGACATTATTTTATTCTCTATAATGTTATCAACTAATAGCTGAGTTGAGTTAAGAGCAATAAGAGGAAGTGGAATTGATATTAATAGGGATTACTTAATTAGCTGAGGTACTTGCCATATGAGATATATATATGTGTGTGTGTGTGTGTGTGTGTGTGTGTGTGTGATTAATCTCATACCATATAGATATTTAGGGATATAAAAATGTACTTTAGGAGATAGTTCAAGATATGTTAAAAATAAAATATTTTTTAACATAGTGTGAGCCCCTTCTTATCCCCTCTAGTTTTTGTGAAAAAGAAAGATAACTCTTAGAGGTTTTATGTGAATTATAGGTCTTTGAATAAACATATTGTCAAAGATTACTTTCTCATTCCTTTGATAAAAAAGTTATTAGATGAATTGGGTGCAGTATGATACCTTTCAAAGTTAGACTTGAAGGCTAGATATCATCAAAATAGGATGGAAAAAAGGATATTCCTAAAACAACCTTTTGAACTCATAAGGACCAATATAAGTTCTTACCCATATCATTTGTCTTGATTAATGCACAACTACCTTTTAGAATTTAATCACTAAGGTGTTTCATACTTATCTAAGGAGATTTGTGATGGTATTCCTTGATGATACCTTTGTGTATAACAAAACTTATGATTAGCATTTGGAGCACTTAAAAGAGGTGTTAATGAAGCTCAAACAACATTCTTTACATACAAAAGTCACTAAGTGCAAGTTTTCCATTTATCATGTTCAATATTTAGGGCATGTGATTAATAAAACTAGGCTGGCTATTATTATTTTAGAAAATAAAGCAATTAAAAAGTGACATATACTAGTGAATTTAAAGCATATAAGGGGGATTTCTTAGTTTAGCAAGGTAAATGATGCATACCTTATGTCAAACCTTACTCTAATAGATAGTAGGCCACACCTGGCATTCTCCCATCAGACTTAAATTACTCAAGGACAAAGATTATGTATGATGAATTTTGTATGAGGCATATTGTATTAGAAAGAAGAATATTTTGAAGGTTAACTCAACCTAGTTTATTAAGAAATAATATTATATTATTGTGGATAAATGAAAGAGGAGGCAGACAATTATTATGATCTAATTTCCCTCTCTAATTATATTATTCTTTGTCCTTATTTTTTCTTATTTAGTTTCCAACTTTTCTTACCTAATTTCTCAAAGCATCATTTTTTGGAGCTTTCATTGAGATTTTCCTACCACAGCAAAGAGGATGATCACGGGGTGCAAGGCATATGAAGATCTAAATTTTTTGACAAGCTTGATACAATTGGCAAGACGGGTTAGCAATACCCAGATGCCTTTGATCACATCAAGAAGGCCTTATCAATATAACAGATGGTCATATCGGACATAATGCTTAAATTCTCCAAGTATGAAAAGTCTTCTTCATCCCCTCCCTTCCTGCCTTTACCCCAGACTACAGCCATTATTTCACAAGCCTTTATATCTTCAGAAACTTCCCAATCCTTCACACCTCAGCTACCTAAGTTGGAAATTTTGCTATTCTCTAGAGATAATCCCCAAGGATGGCTTTTCCAAATTGAACATTTCTTCACGTACCATTCCATATGACCAAAAGCTAATCATTGAAGCTTAACTTTGTATATGGTAGAATGCGCTCTATTGTGGTTCTAATGGCTTCATTCTACATCGCAACTCAAAAACTAGGACTCCTTCATCCATCAATTAGACCTTTGATTCAGGTGCTCGAAGTTTGTTAATCACGAAGCACAGTTATATAAACCACGAAGCACAGTTATACAAACTCAAGCAACAAGGCATAAACAGAGTAACTCTCAAAATTTAAAGCCCTCTCTGATCATATTATTGGGCTCAGCCACGTTAATCTCTTAAACTACTTAATGTTTAGGCTTCGAGAGGACATTCAACAAGAGCTTGACATCCTTAAGCCACAAACCTTTAATGAAGCCACTAGTTTACCAAGCTTTTAGAAGACAAGAGTAACCTATCAAAAAACTCTAAGCCTTGCTCTTTCTTTCCTAAAACACAAACCCCTCTCACTACCACCTTTTGCCCTTCATCCATTACCATTACCATAACCCTAACACCTAAACTCACTCAAACAACAACATCAATGCGAAACCCTAAATCCACCTTCTATATTAAATGCATTACATTAACAATAATGCCAACCAAGTGGGAGAAGGGGCTTTGTTTTAACAGTTTCGAAAAGTTTGTTCAAAGGCGTCGATACAAGCCACCACAATTTCTTTGCCTTATAGCTGAAGCTGACGAAGACCATCGCCTGATATGACTACAAATTTGGAACATTCCCTTGCAACTATAGATTATGGAGTGTCCGACATTGCTTTGACCCAAATTTCCTTTTATGTCTTTTCCAGACAATTGATTCCTTTTACACTGAAATTGGCAAAGTCAATTAATAGGTTATAGTTTTGATTAATAAAGGTTCAACAAATATCTTCATCCAAAATCGCTTAGCTAGCCACCTGGGTCTTCCATCCATCCCTCTATTCACCTAATAGTCACTTTGGGAAATCCCGGGCATGCACGGGTTTAGACTTTTAAGCCTCTTTTAGGCTCGACCCAATTCCCTATAAATTTCCAATCTATAAGGCATGTATTGTTTTAGGTGTGCAATGTCTTGCAAAACTGAAGTCCTATTTCATTATATTACTAAGCCTTATAGATGGAGTTTAAGCACCAAAGGTTCAGAATTCAACTAAATTGCCTTCAACAACCCTCCTTAGCCCACCTCGGCTTAAAGCACGTCAGGCATTCACAATAAATGATTGTTATAACCCACTATTTCCATATCCATAAAACCAATTGAGCCCATTCCCCAACCCACCATAGGCCTAAACGTACTTCCCCCTTTCCTCTAAGCATTCAAGTACATCTTCTCTTGATTTACCCAAGTTTTTTCAAAACCTACTATCTTACCTCCATCTTGCCTAATTGACCACCATATTCCTCTCTAACCAAACACCACTCCAGTTAATATAAAACAATATCGATACCCCTATTTCTAGATACAGAAGTTGAGAAACTAATGAGAGAAATATTAACGAACAAAGTTATTCGTCCAAGCACTAACATATCCTCTTTCTTAATACTCCTTGTCAAGAAGAGAGATGGATCATTGCAATTTGTGTAGATTATTGCACTCTAAACACCATAATAATCAAAGATCGATTCCCCATTTCCAGTAGATGAGTTATATGGCTCATCTGTCTTCTCTAAATTGGACCTTCGCGTAAGGTATCAACAAGTGCAATCCACCCGATATACATTGAAAAGACAATGTTTCAAACCTATAAAGGACATTGTAAATTTCTTGTAATACCTATTAGACTTTCAAATGCTCCCTCCACATTCCAAGCATTGATATATTCTATATTCTGAGAAGTGTTGTGCAAATTTGTCCTTGTCTTCTTTGATGACATCGCCATACATAGTTCATCATAGGATGCCCATCTCATGCATTTGGAGATGGTATTTTTCATTTTATAGACTATTTTATTATTTATTAAACCCTCAAATATGTGAATCTGGCAGTGAGGAGCTTAATTATCTTAGCCATAAGATATATGACAAGGGAGTTACAACCGATCCAGACAAAGTCTTTATTATCCAACAGTGGCCTCTTAACGATTCCATTAAGAGCTTAGGGGGACTTTTTAGGTTAACCAGCTATTAACATTGATTTGTCGCTTAATATTCATTAATTGCAGCCCTACTAACTCGATAATTGTGTAAGAATGCCTTTATTTGGAAGCTTGAGGCAATGACTGCTTTCAAATAGTTGAAGTATGCTCTATCTAACACCCCAATCCTAGCTCTCCCAAATTTGTCCATTCCTTTCATTATGTAAATTGATGCCTTAAGTACTAGCATAGGGGCATTATTAACTCAACAAGGGCATCCTTAGGCCTATTTTAGCAAGAAACTACCTCCTAGCCTTCAAGTTGAATCCACCTATACTCATAAAATGTACACCATCATATAAGCAATAAGGAAGTGGTGACAATATCTTCTTCAAAAGAGATTTATCATTCAAACCGATCATTAGAGCCTTAGGAGCTTGATTAATCAAATAGTACTAACTTAAAGCAACATAAATGGTTAACCAAACTACTCAATTATGACTTTGACATTATCTATAAATTGGGTTCTAAAAATAAGCCTATCGATACTCTGTCAAGAATCCCACAAGGGTCCCTTAGTGCTTTACACACTGTCTCTAAGCCTATTATAACCTTGTTAGATGTTCTACGAGAATTCTATAAAAATTACCCTCCCTCTTCACACTTAAGTTCATTAGTCGAGCAATTTTGTTTATATTTTCCACACCATTCTGTTAAGGAGGCATTTTTAATGTAAATATGCCCTATAAACTCTCGTTTTGGCATAATTTCATACCACACCACAAGTTAGACATGCTGGGATATAGAGGATCCTTTCTTAAATTGCCAACCTATTATATTGGGGCCCAAGCTCTGCTAATCAATTTGTTAATATATTGCTCAATGTCGTGTCTCTCGATCCATCAAACCATTCAGTAAAGCCCTTAGGGATTGCTTCAACCCTTACCTGTACATGGGAAAATCTAGGACTTGATCTTCATGGATTTTATCACCCATTGCCCCCTTCCTTGGGCAAGACAACCATAATGGTGGTAGTTGATAAACTCTTAAAGCATGCCCATTTCTTAGGCCTCTTTTCTTTTTTAATAGCATCCTAAGTTTTTTCAGAAATTAAATAAAGTTTCCATTAACTATAACCAAGCTATCCCAATATTACAATGAGTTCACCAAAAATAGTACACAAAACTAAAACAATAGGAACAAATAATTTAAAAAGACACAAATTTTATTTTTAGTTTCAAATTATAAGTTCCATCTATTTCTAATTCCAGTATAAAAGGTCAACTGAGCATATTTTGTAACTATTATGGCTTAAATGCAGTTGCTAATTTCCTTAGCAAGCTAATGTTTGCTTACTTCCTCACTCTTGTAGATCCTCATATTTATTACTTTCCATAGTTGTTATTGTAAAATTTGTTTTATAAATTACTCCATCATGCATCTGTTGCTTAGCAATAAGTGTAATCCAATTTAAAGTTGTAATCCAATCATAAGAAGAACAAAAAGTTGCTAGCAAATGTAAGATCATGCTCCAGATAGCCTTGGAGTACTTGCATTGGAAGAACAAATGTTCTCTGTCTTCTTCAGTTTCTTTGCATAATACACACATAGGGTCAAAAGATCCAAACTATCTTTTTTTAGTTCTGATCATATTCGTGATAACTAGCCAGTTGAATATTGATGCTTTTGGGTTCAAGTAGTTCTTCCATAAGAGGTTTAACCAAGGTATAATTTCTCCCTCAACCTGTAGTGCCTTATAGCATGACTTATTAGTAAATACTCTAGTAGGATCTGGCTTCCAAATTATAATGTCCTTCATTAGCCTTTAAGTGATCCGAGGGAGGTCTACCATTAGTGAGTTAAATAATCTAAAGTTTCCACTCCATTGCCCATCAAGCATTAGTGAGGATACTTTAGTATTGAGAGGAACTCTGTGAATTAGATAGAAGATTTAATTCCTTAAGCAGAGAGGGTTATACTCACACTAATTATCAAACCACACCCATACATCTTCTCCATTTCTGAGCTTGTATTTGATCTAAGGGCACCATACGTTTCTCAGCTTCGGCATTTGTGTAAAGGTCCATAAGTGTTCTCTAGACCTCTTTGTCAGGGGTGGATGTACATTGGGGGCAAGTGGGGGCAAGTGC
>JANIHZ010000009.1:35727570-35740022 GCA_027478365.1 Erythroxylum rufum | reverse complement strand
AACAGAACATGGTCACTTACTCAATTACCCTTCCCTTTCCCCTTCTAGAATAGACCTTAGTGATAGGAGGCCTAACAACATGTTGGTGATGAAATCAGAAGAAGCAGCAGAGCAGATAAAGTTGAGAGAATGATGTACGATGATATGCATACTATCAAGAAGATGATAGATCAAATCGACGCAAATTTTGAAATAAGTCAAGAATCTTAGTGGGAAGTGAAGAAATATAAAGGAAGCAAACAACATGAAGAGTTCTGTACCTTTGTCTTAAAATCATCATCATCTCTAATAACATGCGGATGAATAGAAGGAATCACGGTGAAAAACCTATTGCTGGCATCAACAATCAAACTTTCTTTAACTGTAGAATTGAGTGTATTGCTATTTAATAAATTCTGAATTTCGGTCAATGCCTCAAAACCTGGAAAATTTTAAAAGCATACAGTTAATTAACCAATGCAACATTTCAGACCTCTTAGAACTGTATAATATTGTATGAAAGAAATCTGAAGTGATCATACACACAAGAAAAATGAAGAAGAAATGAATGAATGAAATAGCAAAAGGCATAATAAGTACCCCTCTGGATATTGCTCTTGCTCAACTTTCCAAGTGGCATTTCTGACATATTAATCTCAAATTCCATCATTGCAGCTCTGTGAAACAGTTGACAATCCTTCGGAAATGAGATCCTCAAAGGAATTGTGATGAAGAAAATGAAGAAAATTACTTCTACCTGTAGGTTTCCACATTAAAGAGCATCTTCATCAATTCAACTACTTGAGGGGCAAGTTTGCTATCCGCACTGTTAATATTTCTCCTTGCCAATTGTTTATTCTCTCCATAGTCCTTTGAGTTTGAACATAGATAAAGAACAGAATGAGATGAATCATATACATTAAGCAAGGAGCATGATAACAGGTAGATTGAAAGCTAACAAACAGTACAATATCCAATGGGAAGAATCTGCCAGGTTTCTTTTGAAAATTTTTCTTCTGCTCCCAAGCTTCCCAGGAATTCCCAGTCTTCTCAAGAAACAAACGCTTGAATTCACATATTGCATCTGATTTTGACATTTCATCCAGTTTCTTTCCTCCAATTTTTTCATGCCCTATCCTTCCCCATTTCCGGAAGATGTGACAATCTGATCCTCTGTCATTTTCAATTATCTGAAGAATATAGTAGCTTTTTCATGGAAAACAAGCAAAAGTTAAAATATTATAAACCAAACCATAATATATTAAGAAAGAATAAAGATGCATTGAAACTGATTGCGACATAAGCTCAAGTAAATCTAGTTCAACTTATCCTCAAGTGTTTTCTTTTTTTTTTCATCACATGTAAATTGAGTAATGACTAATGACTCCTATAGCATCCTTTTTTATCAATTGACAAGCATCAGATAGATGGCATGGCATTGTCTGGCCAAGCCAACAATAATAAATGCGGAAACAGGCCCAAAATTCAAAGAAGACAATTTATAAGAAATGTACATGAGAAAAAAGTTAATATGATATCAGACAAATCCACCTGTTAATCCCAGTTGACAAGTCAGACATATTTAACGTTGTATTGTAGATGGTCTTCCCATCCTCGAGGATGTGGCCTGTATCTTGCAAACCAGATGTTTCATGCACAGCACTCCGGCCTTTCACTTTGACAGTGACCATGCTAGAGGCGTCAGCCACAGCCTCTATTTTGTACAAATCAAATGGAAGTTTCTTTTGCCTTTCAAAAGAGTCAATTAGGTAATCTTCCCGAACAAGCGGCAATTTCATCCTCCTAACAACCACATCGTTCAAATCCAGCCACAATATTGATAAAAGAAAAAAACAGAGAAGTGGAAAGCAGATTTACCTAGCCTTCCGTATCTCAGCATCTGCATGATCTGGTGTCCCACTCACAATTAAGCAGTTTGTACCTGCAATTAAATATGTCAGCAAAAATAACCAGAATAATATCAGAATTCTTCAAAACAAACATTATTTTCCAGCTTGGAATCAAATGCACAAAACTGCTACCCTTCTTGATCTTAGCATGAAACTGCCCTCCTGCTCCCTCAATCTTTCCCTTCCAATGTTCCTGCAACAGTTAAATAAGTAAAAATATCAAGTCAATACGACAACATGAAGACATAATTACACCAATCTCAAAATATGAGCATACAGTCGATTCCTCCGAGAGGCCAGTGATAGCAACTTTTAGATCTTTTAAACTTTCACTGTTCTGAGACTGGCTGTTGACAACTTGGCTCCCAGAAGTGACGCTCAGGGAAGCCAAAGGTATTATCCTAACAGGTTTGCGGCTCGTTTGTGATTTGAACCACTGCGATAAGGTCTACAAAGTTATAACTATAATACTGCAAAATAATTAATACATAAAATATATCTTCCAAAAAAAATTAATACATAAAATAATTCATCCTGGACACCTTTTTAAGATATGGATTCTCTGTCCCTTCTGGGATTTTCCACTTCCTTTGAAGACGTACAGGTTCAGTAGCAGAGAATGAACATTTGCTCCATTCTGACAAGTAGCCATGGCACCTATACATGCCTCCAGAATAACGAAGACAACCATAACAAATAGGGCAGGAATTAAGTGCTCCAAACATCATCCCATCAGCACTACAAAGGATTACTCCAGTTAAGTTGCAGCAAAATTTGGAGCAAATAGTTAAAATTAGGTGTAATAGGAAGCAAAGATAAAGAAAATACAATCTCATCCTCACTACTCAAACAATTCAAGCAACCATGCAAAAAGTCATAAATTATAGACCTGGAAGAAATAAATCATGGGTATTTATATCCAACATATCCAATAACACTAATCTCATGTTCATTGTTGAACAAACATACAGGATACATATTCACATTGAATCACCAAGCAGATCAAGAAAATAATCTATGAACCTATCCACCCATCCCATTGTCAAGGTGGTCCAAGAACAATTGGACACTGAGGTGTATGAAACTCAAACCTTAAATACAATGTTACCGATCAAAATGTGTCATCAACTGTGTTACCAATTAGAAAGTGAAAATTCACTTGAAAATATATAAAAAGAACTGGAATTTCTTAGTTTTAGTAAGAGATGAAATCATGTTGTGCAGTTGTATTGTCAAGGTGGTCCAAGAACAATCGGACACTGAGGTGTATGAAACTCAAATCTTAAATACAATGTTACTGATCAAAATGTGTCAATTCTCAATTTGAACACATTTTACCCAGAAGATCAAATCCTACAAACAACTGTGTTCCCAATTAAAAAGTGAAAATTCACTTGAAAATATATAAAAAGAACTGGAACTTCTTAGTTTTAGTAAGAGATGAAATCATGTTGTGAGGTTGTATTGTCAAGGTGGTCCAAGAACCATTGGACACTGAGGTGTATGAAACTCAAATCTTAAATACAATGTTACCGATCAAAATGTGTCAATTCTCAATTTGAACACATTTTACCCAGAAGATCAAATCCTACAAACAACTGTGTTACCAATTAGAAAGTGAAAATTCACTTGAAAATATATAAAAAGAACTGGAACTTCTGAGTTTAGTAAGAGATGAAATCATGTTGTGAAGTTGTATTCATCAGAAAGCCACACGGATCACTTACAAAATCCATATAAGGATGCTCAAAGTCTCCTAAAAAATGAATTACCATCTATCCCGCAAATCAATTTCTGATCCAGTAGAATCTTGACCATTTTCCTCAAGCATTTCTCGCAACTCTGCTGTAGTTACATGCTTTTTGAGATTGTCCTTCAAAGCCCACAATTCTTTGGATTGGGACTCCAGTTTACTTTCCAAATCATTATTAGACTTAGCAGATGCAGTCCTGCTAGTTGCTACATCTCCTTCTTTGGCATACTTTGATTTCTGATTATCACCAAAGTTATTTCTACGTTTTGCACCAGCTTTGGTAGCGGATTGTTGTTGTTCTTTGCCCTCTTCTCCCTTAACTTCAGTGAATAATGACATAACAAGAATGAGAAAAATACAGAAACTAGCAACATTAAGAAAAATACAGAAACTAGCAACATAATCATTCTCTGTCATTCATGAATGTATGCAATTGTCATTACCATCATCGGCTGAGGAAGCAATGTTCTTAACCAGTGCACTAACAGCTTCCCGATCAGACGCTGAGAGATTTTCCCATCCAGGCAGCTTCTCCACTTCGGTAGATGGATACAAATCCATAAAGCAGTTAGCGTGATGCCAAGATAATCCCTTTGCTCCTTGTCCAGTTGGCTTAGAAGACATACGAACCTAAAATGATTTTGAAAATTTGGGGAAATGAATTGATTATGTACTCAACACGTGAGTAAATAAAACAATAAAGAAATCAGATAATGTAAATACATTAAAATATATCACAGTTACAATTGTACAATTAGCCAAAATGATATAGAACTCATTTCAATAAACTTAAAAATAGATATGGTTAAAAAGCCACACAAGACCATCTCCTATGCTCTTAACCCTAGCTAAATGGGGAAACATTCCTTTGATTATAATTTAGAGAGAGTGGAAGGAATTAAGGTAAGCAGACCACACATCAGCAAAACAAGCTTATGAAAATTAAGAATTATGTCTTGTCACATCTTGAGATTTTCCTTTTCTCTTTTGTTACTTTGCCACACATCAGCAACAACAAGCTTATGAAAATTAAGAAACATGTCTTATCACATCTTGAGATTTTCCCTTTCTCTTTTGCCAACAGGCATTCTACCAACTTATTAACAAGGGCATTGAAGAAGAGAAGCCTACCAGTTGTTTGGCAAGTAGTGAAAACTGGTTACGTGGTGCTGTAATCAAAGAGCAATTGCGTCCATCCCAAAAAGAAAATAAAAAAGAAACAAAACAGATCCAAATTTTTATGGCACGTACAATAATTCGTAGACCGGGCTTGTCAGACAAACTGCACTGAGACTCCCCCAATTTGAATGTTAACAGATAAATGTAAATACCCACCTGTCCTTTTGTGATCTTTTGGGTGCAATGCTTGCAAGTAGCACGAGAAGTTTGCGAAACTTCAACACCATATTCAGCTGTACTGTTTGTACTTGTTGGACCACCATTCTCAATATACTTCCTAATCTTCTGTTGATCTTCCCATCGGAGTGATTCTAAACCCTCAACATCTTCAATTCTAATACCACAATGAAGAAACAGAAGAAAGTTACTTTGTCCTCCAATTCATCTTTGGAAACTTATGATATAAAGTAGCAAAGACACTCACGCTTTTAGTTGTTTTGCTTTCTTCAGTATGCAGCTAGCATGGTTCCACATCTAAATAGCAAAGTATTACACATCAGATTTGGACCATGTTCCATTTATTTGCTCTTCTAAAAAATAAATAAATAAAAGGGGGAGAGTATCGACGAGCAAAACTTTTAAGCTAGATCATCAAACCAAGTTTGTTTACAGGCCTCAAACACTTATACCAGAGATAATCATACTGAAATAAGAAAACACAGTCTAAAAGTAACACCACTGCTTGCCTATAAAATACGACCACACAAATCATACGTTAATCCACAAATTTGATGACATATGAGGTTAAAGAGGAAATGAAAAAATAACATGCAAATTTATATAGGAAAGAATATTGAAAGCTCCCACTTATTTGCAGGAGATTGATCATAAAGATGGTAGCACAAAGTGATATAAATACGGAAAATACCAAAAAAAAAGAAAGAGAAAAGATGAATCTTTGAGCATTAACGATGACGGACGGTGAATTAGAAGAGGAACGACTTAGATGATCCAAAAAGGCATCAACATCAGAGAGAAACAAACTTGAGGATAAATGCAAATGCAGGTAGGTTTTCAACTTGGAGAAGTGGAAAAAGGTGCGAACTTGAAGGGAAAATGAAGAGTGAGAGTAAATAATAAGAAGGATACAGGCATGAAGCCATCGAATTGGGAGGCTTGGACCATCTTGCCGAGCCTGAGAGTCTCTTTGTCGATGGTGTTCTTGCAGGTCTTGCATGAAGATCGACCCGACTTGGCGTACTCTGCCTTCCACGGTTTTGGAGGGTTTGCCATTGTCCAACAGCAACAAGACAGTAACACTCCCACTCGCTCTATATATATATATATATAAGACTTGTGTGTTGTTGATGGAAGGAGGGAGATGGACTTTGAAGAGATTGTGATTCTACTACAAGTTTAAAGAAGAAAGCGTCTCGAGTACGCTCTTTGATCGACTTAGTACTCGTCCTTTACTAATCACTAGTTACTAGAACCTCCACTCAATCAGTTTGCTTTTACCTTTTTCTTTAATTAGAAAATAGATTTTTTTTTTAAGATTAAATTTTATTTTATATACAAAAGACAAAGTTTAATTTCTTCACATTATCTAATTATAAAATGAAACTATACCCTTTTAATTTAAATAATTAAGACGCAAATAATAAAACTACCAAATGAAGTGACAATGAGAAAAAATAAAATTTTAAGTTTTTGTTTACTGTACAACTTAGGATGTTAAAGAATGACCAATTATATTACTATCAAATAAAAAGATTATTTAAAAATTTCATATTAATATATATTATCTTAAATTTTTACATAGATAGGGTTGGACAAACAAATTAAACGGCATTTCTCGGAAGAGCTCGATGAGTTGATTCAGTAAATACCCCCTAATGAAGAGTTATTTTAGGAAGAGATTTTAACGGTCATTTAAAAGGAACCTCGGATGGTTACTCTATATCGCATGGGGGGTTTTATATACAATGAAAGAAATGATAATGAAACCATTTTGTTGGATTTTATGGTAGCATTTGAATTGGTAATAGTCAATTCTTTTTTCAAGAAAAACGAGGAATACGTAGTGACTTTTAAGAACAAAGCTATAAAGACTCGAATTGACTACTTCCTAATAAAATAGAGAGACCGATCTAGGCTACAAGGATTGCAAGGTGATACCTAATGCTTGAGTATCAACTCAACATATACTGCTAGTTTTGGATTTTTTATTAAAGATTGGAGGCTGATGAGAAGTCCTTGAGGTGCGCTAGAATCAAATGGTGAAATTTGAAAGGGGATATGGCAAAACAATTTAAGGACAGAGTAAGTTATTAAGAAGATTAGAATTTGATAGGAGTTACTAACCAAATGAGGGAAATAGTTGCAATTCTTTTAAAGAATACAACTATAGAGATCTTGAGTGTTTTTAAAAGACGGAGGGGTAGTAAAAGGGAGTCTTGGTGGTGGAATGAGGAAGTTCAAGAAAGCTGGCTATAAAGCAATTTTGGATAGCACCACAGAGGTGGAGAGAGTTAGTAATAGAGAAAAGTATAAACTGGTAAATAAAGAGGCAAAGTTGATAATCTCAAAAACTAAAAGTAAAGTTTATGAGAAACTTTATCAACAACTGAATACTAAAGATGGAGACAAGGATATTTTTAAGTCGGTAAAAGCTAGGGAACAAAAAACAAAAGATATAGATTAAGTTTGTTGTATAAAAGACAAAGCAGAGAGGGTGCTTGTAGCTGAAAATGACATCAAGAGAAGATGATAAAGGTACTTTTATAGCTTTTTAAATGAAGGTGTGGAGGATAATATCTTTTCAGGTGATCTTAGCTTGTCTGAGGAGTTTTGTAATTTTACTTGCTACAAATGAATTACGAGGGATGAAATTAAGAATACATTAAGGGGATCAGTGTGCGTGTGTGAGTGACTCACCTTGGGCGATTTTTTCCCCCAAGCACTGCACACATTGCGACCCGACTACACCATGCTTTCTTGATTAATCTTGCGTGAGTTAGTGAACTTCGGACAGAGCAAGAGGATTACATTGAGAGATTGAAGTTTTGAAGCAACATTTTGGGGTTATTTTTTTAGGCCCGAAAAATGGGCAAGAAGAAGAAAACTCCGAACAAGGGAAGAGATATCACAGCGGACTGTGTTATGGGATTACAAGTTGTGGGGGCTAGGGAGCAATCATAGGTTAATCTGGACAATGCTGAAGGAGAGGTGCAGGAGATAAGCCCGCGGAGCTTCCCAATGTTGAATCAGCCAAACACGTAGAAAATTGTGGGTGGTAAAGACCTGAGCAAAGCTTCGGGAGTTAGCAGAATGGGGGGACCAAGAGAAATGCAACAATACAGACTTTAGGAGAATATGAAGGAGAGGGTCAGAAACCAGTCGATGCTGAAAACAACGGACGGACAAAATACAAATGCCTGTAGACCTAAAGGAGATATTGGAACTAGGGAGAAGCTAGAAAGTATGCGCAGAGCACAAATGCAGAGTGGAATGACAGATGAAGACAACAATGGAGTTGGTCTGAGTAGGAAAAGTGTGAATGTGGGTACGGGAGGAGGGATAAGAAGTGGAGTTGCTGACGTTGATGAGTCTTCTACTTATGAGGATGAGTCAGAGGGGGAGAATGCAAGCCTTGACGAGTCGGAGTCAGAACAGGAGGATAATACCCCGAAGGTGTTCGACAGAATGCCAGATTCAAATCCAGACAAAAAGAGTGAAGGTATAAAGAAGGCATCGTGTGTTAGCCTGTTTCAGAACAACAAAGAATTGAAACAAGGTATGAAGCTAGCTATGTGAGGGTCGAGGAGGAAGTTGAAATGGAGGAAGAAGACATGATACAATTGGAATAAGAGTGGGGATATTGTTTAGTGGGCTGTTTCACGGGACGATTCCCAATAATGAAGGTTATTGAAGGGTTGACTACAAAATGAAATGTACATTGCAGAATACTACCACACAATCAGGGGCGGTTGATTTTCCAATTCAACACCGAGGAAGACAATAACAATGTCTTAGCTGGAGGTGCTTATATTCTGTTTGGAAGAACTCTGTTGCTTAAGAAACTTACTCAAGGCTTTGCTTTCGACTATAAGGACTTTATGGAAGTACCAATATGGGTGCAACTACCAAATGTGCCTTTGGAGCTATGGAATGAAAGGGGATTATCAAAATTGGGATCCAAAATAGGAAGGCCACTATGTTCTGATAAAGTCACTAGTATGAAGTCTAGAATCGAGTATACAAGACTACTGGTGGAAGTGGATGTGTCCAAGAGCCCTGTGACCAACTTTGAGGTAAATTTGCCTAAGGGCAATAGATATACTCAAATGGTGATATTTGAGACCTTCCCTAGTTACTGTTATCATTGTAGGAAATTTGTCCATAACCCTTTTGAGTGTAAAGGTAAAAGTAAGAAGAAGTAGATGAAGGAGACCACTAAGGTAAAAGATACTGAACTGGTTGAGAAAGCAAGTGACCTGAATCTGCCTAACCTGGAAAAGGGGGAGGGGAAACTGGCACAGTCTGATATTCATGTAGAAGTTGCTCAGGATGAAAATCCTGACAAGGAAGGTGAGCAATAACAACAAAATGAAGTAGGTGATGAAGGATTGGACAGTAGGGTGAAATTGATAGAAATGAGGCAACCAGGCTTCCAGACTCGGATGGACAACACAACTATGAATCAGGGTGAATGACAAGAAGTTCAAAACCACAGAAGCATCAACAAAGGGAAGGCAGTAATGCAAGCTAAAGCAGTAAATGTAAAGCGAACTCTGCAAAGGCCAAAAGGCAGCTATAGAGTGGTAGTTAGGAACAACACTGAAATCCAAAAGGTTACAGGAAGAGGTAGATCTCCCTAACTTGAAAAATGAAGGTATTTTGCTGGAATGTCCGAGGCCTAAACAAGCCCTCGAGACAATACACTGTTGTCAACTTACTTAGACAACACCATTGTCATATTGCTTGTTTACTGGAAACTAAGTTAACTGTTGATAGTTTGAATAAGTTGATGAGAAACAGATTTGGAGATTGGGAATGTTACCATAACTTTAACTTCATTGCTAGTGGAAAAATGTGTGTAATTTGGATTTCTAATTTCTGTAAGTGTCAGGTTTTGGAGTCAGGAGACCGATTTATACATGTTGAAATATAATGCAGAATTACGTAGTTAACCTTTACAATATCTTTTGTATATGGACTGTATACTATTACAAGAAGAAGGGAGCTTTGGCAGAAACTTTAGGAAGTGAATGCGGATATAAGGAGACCTTGGATTATCATGAGAGATTTCAATTGTGTTTGTGATATAAGGGAGAGGCTCAGTTGCCAGCCACCCTCTGCTTACTTGCTTAAGGACCTACTGGACTTCAGAATGAAATGGGACTAGAGGATGCTCCTAGCAGGGGTGAATATTATACTTAGAACAAAAACCAGTTATGGGCTAAATTGGATAGGGTTTTACTCAACCAAGCATGGTACAATCTAAGAGTCAATTATCTAGCACATTTCCTAAAAATGAGAGTTGAATCCGATCACTGCCCTGTGTTTGTGGATATCACCCAAATAGTGGACGGATCAGCACAGTTTGCCTTGTGTAGGAAATTAAAAGAGTTAAAAGTATGATTTGAAGTCATTGAATTCTGAGGCTTACGGAAACATTTCTGCTAAGGCTAAGAGAGCACAGGAGGTTTTCCAAATAGCTTATAAGGCATCCCTAACTAGACCAGAGGTTTCTGAATTGAGTTAAGAGGTGAAGGAAAAAAGGAAGTATGCTGATTTTTTATTAGAAGCAGAAAGACTCTTTTATCAACAAAAGGCAAAATACACACATCTTATTGAGGCAGGCAAGAGCAGTAAATACTTCCACGCAATGGTGAGAAAAAGGGGAAAACAGAATACAATATCTCATCTCATTAGGGAAGATGGAAATGCAACTACCTCATTGGGAGAAGTAGTAAACTGCTGCTTGAACTTTTACCAGGGTCTACTAGGAACTTCTTCACCTACGGACATACTAGAAGTTGATGTTGTTAGAAGTGGGTAGATCCTAGATGAACAATCAGGGGAAGTGTTGGTTGCCCCCATCAGTGAGGAGGAGATAAAAAAAGGTCATGTTAGACATAGGAGATGAAAAAGCCCCTGGACCAGATGGTTATACTTCCGTATTATTCAAACGGTAGTGGGATAAAGTAGGGCCAGCTGTTATTGCTTTAGTGCAGGAATTTTTTACAACTGGACACCTCCTGAAATAGCTCAACCATTGCATTCTCACTTTTATTTCGAAGAAGAAGACTTCTCCTAAGGTAACAGAATTCAGACATATTGCATGCTTAAATGTGGTTTACAAGGTGATTACTAAAATTCTGAATGAGTGAATGACTAAGGTGATTCAAAAAATAGTTGATCCAGCATAGGCAGCCTTTATACCTGGAAGGAACATGATGGATAATGTGTTTCTTGCTCAGGAATTGGTAAAGGGGTATACAAGGAAAAGAATCTCACCAAGATGCATGATTAAAGTAGATTTTACAAAAGCTTATGATATGGTTGAATGGGGTTTCCTTGAGAACATGATGATGAGTTTGGGATTTCCTTAAAAGTTCACAGGTTAGGTCATGGAATGTGTACAGACTGCCTCTTATTCAATTTCAATAAATGGCTCAATGCATGAAATGTTCAAAGGACAAAGGGGACTCAGACAAGGTGACCCAATGTCACCTACCTTATTCTTACTAGGGCTGGAATATCTCTCAAGGTTGCTAAGAATTAGAACAGTTACTCCACAATTCAACTTCCATCCGAAGTGCAAACAGCTAGGTATAACCCGCTTTGCTTTTGCAGATGAACTTATGCTTTTCTCTATAGGGGATCATATCTTTATAGGCATATTAGTAGGAGTGTTGTATGAATTGGAAAAGGTTACTGGACTAAAAGTGAATGTGCAAAAGTCTAGTATTTATATAGCAGGAGTGGATGGTTATGAGAGGGAACACTTAAGGCAGAGGGTAGACTACCCTCTAGAAGATTTTCATGTTCGTTATTTGGGAGTTCCATTGGCTCCAATGAAGGTTTCAGTGGCCCAGTTTTTAGTATTAATTGAGTCGATTGAAACCTATCTCAACTCTTGGAAGGGTCAATCACTTTCATTTGCGGGTAGAATTGAGCTCATCAATTTTGTTATCCAAGGAGTGCTCTCTTTTTGGTTACAAACATTTCCTATCCCCATTTCAATCTTAGATAGGCTAACCTCCATTTTCAGACTGTTCTTATGGGGTGGAAGGTACTTCAGAGTGGCATGGGATACTATATGTACTCCAAAAGGAGAAGGAGGGTTGGGACTGAAAAACTGCAAGAAATAGAACAATGCACTGCTAGCCAAAGTTCTATGGAACATACATGCAAAGGAAGATTCACTATGGGTAAGGTGGATACATGAAGAATATTTGAGGGGTACACCAATTTGGGATTGGATTCCCCACAACCGTCATTCACCTCAATCGAAAAAGTTGGCATGGATTCAGCATGAAATGATGGAAAAATTGGGAGGCCAAAGTGAAGTTGTCCATGCCATCCAAAAGTTGTGTGTGAATGGAGTGCCGTCATCATAGAAAATTTATGAACTAATTCTGATAAAGCATATTTAGCGCATTTTGTTCATAAGTACAGACTTT
>JANIHZ010000009.1:35709381-35720510 GCA_027478365.1 Erythroxylum rufum | reverse complement strand
AAGTACCAATATGGGTGCAACTACCAAATGTGCCTTTGGAGCTATGGAATGAAAGGGGATTATCAAAATTGGGATCCGGAATAGGAAGGCCACTATGTACTGATAAGGTCACTAGTATGAAGTCTAGAGTCGGGTATGCAAGACTACTGGTGGAAGTGGATGTGTCCAAGAGCCTTGTGACCAACTTTGAGGTAAAATTGCCTAAGGGTAATAGATATACTCAAATGGTGATATTTGAGACCTTCCCTAGTTACTATTATCATTGTAGGAAATATGTCCATAATCCCTTTGAGTGTAAAGGGAAAAGTAAGAAGATGCAGATGAAGGAGACCACTGAGGTAGAAGATACTGAATTGGTTGAGCAAGCAAATGAACCGAATCTGCTAACCTGGAAAAGGGGAAGGGGAAACTGGAACAGTCTGATATTCATATAGAAGTTGATCAGGATGAAAATCCCGATAAGGAAGGTGAGCAACAACAACAAAATGAAGTAGGTGATGAAGGATTGGAGAGTAGGGTGAAATTGACATAAAGGAGGCAATAAGGCTTCCAGCGTTGGATGGACAACACAACAATGAATTAGGGTGAATGGCAAGAAGTTCAAAACCAAAAAAGCATTAACAAAGGGAAAGCAGTAATGCAAGCTAAAGCAGTAAATGTAAAGCGGACAATACTAAGGCCAGAAGGTAGTTATAGAGTGGCAATGAGGAACAACATAGAAATCCAAAAGGTTGCAAGAGGGGGTCGACCTCCCCAACTTGAAAAATGAAGGTATTTTGTTGGAATGTCCGAGTCCTAAACAAGGCCTTGTGACAATAGAGTGTTGTCAATTTATTTAGACAACACCAGTGTCATATTGCTTATTTACTATAAACCAAGTTAATTATTGATAGTTTGAATAAGTTGATGAGAAACAGATTTGGAGATTGGGAATGTTACCATAACTTTGACTTCATTGCTGGTGGCAGAATGTGTGTAATTTGGAATCCTAATTTCTGTAGGTGTCAGGTTTTGGAGTCAGGAGACCAATTTATACATACTGAAATACAATGCAGAATTACGCAGTTAACATTTACAATATCTTTTGTATATGGACTGTATAATATTATAAGAAGAAGAGAGCTTTAGTAGAAACTTCAGGAAGTGAATGAGGATACAAGGAGACCTTAGATTATCATAGGAGATTTCAATTGTGTTTGTGATGCAAGGGAGAGGCTCGGTTGCTAGCCACCCTCTGCCTACTTACTTAAGGACCTACTGGACTTCAGAATGACAATAGGGCTAGAGGATGCTCCTAGTAGGGGTGAATTTTATACATGAATTAAAAACCAGTTATGGGCTAAATTGGATAGGGTTTTACTTAACCAAGCATGGTACAATTTAGGAGCCAACTAACTAGCACATTTCCTAGAAATGAGGGTTGAATCTTATCACTGCCCTGTGCTTGTGGATTTCAACTGAATAGAAATGATAGGTAAGAGACCCTTCAAGTTTTTTAACATGTGGCTGAAGCATCCTCAAATACAAGAGGTTATAGGCAATAGATGGGAGAGAATAGTGGACGGATCAGCACAGTTTTCCTTGTGTAGGAAATTAAAAGAGTTAAAGTATGATTTGAAGTCACTGAATTCTGAGGCTTACGGGAACATTTCTACTAAGGCTAAGAGAGCACAGGAGGTTTTCCAAACAGCCTATAAAGCATCCCTAACCAGACTAGAGGATACTGAATTGAGTCAAGAGGTGAAGGAAAAAAGGAAGAATGCTGATTTTTTAATGGAAGCAAAAAGACTCTTTTACGAACAGAAGGAAAAATACACATGCCTTATTGAGGCATACAAGAGCAGTAAATACTTCCATGTCATGGTGAGAAAAAAGGAAAAGTAGAATACAATATCCCATCTCATTAGTGAGGATGGAAATGCTACTACCTCAATGGGAGAAGTAGTGAACTACTACCTGAACTCTTACTAAGGTCTACTTGGAGCTTCTTCACCTACGAACAGACTATAAGTTGATGTTATTAGAAGTGGGAAGATCCTAGATGATCAATCAGGGAAAGTGTTGTTTCCCCCATCAGTGAGGAGGAGTTAAAGAAGGCTATGTTCGATGTAGGAGATGAAAAAGCCACTGGACCAGATGGCTATACTTCTGCTTTCTTCAAACAGTAGTGGGATAGAGTAGGGCCAGCTATTATTGCTTCAGTGTAGGAAGTTTTTGCAACTGGTTCCTGAAATAGCTCAACCACTTCATTCTCACTCTTATTCCGAAGTAGAAGATTGCTTCTAAGGTTACAAACTTCAGACCTATTGCCTGCTTAAATGTGGTTTACAAGGTGATTACTAAAGTTCTGAACGAGCGAATGACCAAGGTGATTCGGAAAATAGTTGATCCAGCATAGGCAGCCTTTATACCTGGAAGGAACATGATGGATAATGTGTTTCTTGCTCAGGAATTGGTAAGGGGGTATATAAGGAAAAGAATCTCACCAAGATGTATGATCAAAGTAGATATTACAAAAGCATATGATACGGTTGAATGGGGTTTCCTTGAGAACATGATGTTGAGTTTGGGATTTCCTTCAAAATTCTCAGATTGGGTCATGGAATGTGTACAGACTGCCACTTATTCAATTTCAATAAATGGCTCAATGCATGGAATGTTCAAAGGCCAAAGGGGACTAAGACAAGGTGACCCAATGTCACCTACCTTATTCTTACTAGGGTTGGAATATCTCTCAAGGCTGCTAAGAAGTAGAACAAATACTCTTCAATTCCACTTCCATCCGAAGTGCAAATAGCTAGGTATAACCCACTTTGCTTTTGCGAATGACATTATGCTTTTCTCTATAGGGGATCATACCTTTATAGGCATATTAGTAAGAGTGTTGCATAAATTGGAAAAGGTTGTTGTACTAAAAGCGAATGTGCAAAAGTATAGCATTTATATAACAGGAGTGGATTGATATGAGACGGAACACTTTGTTAGATGCTAGACTACCCTCTAGGAGATTTTATTGTTCATGATTTAGGAGTTCCATTGGCTCCAATGAAAGCTTCGGTGGCTTAGTTTTCAGTGCTAATTGAGTCGGTTGAGACCTATCTCAACTCTTGGAAAGGTCAATCACTTTCATTTACGGGTAGAATGAGCTCCTTAATTCTATTAACCATAGAGTGCTCTCTTTTTGGTTACAAGCATTCCCTATCTCCATTTCAATCTTGGATAGGCTAACCTCCATTTGCAGACTGCTCTTATGGGGTGGAAGGCACTTCAAAGTGGCATGGGATAGTATATGTACTCCAAAAGGAGAAGAAGGACTGGAACTAAAAAACTGCAAGAAATGGAACAATGCACTGCTAGCCAAAGTTCTATGGAACATACATACAAAGGAAGATTCACTATGGGTAAGGTGGATACATGAAGAATATTTGAGGGGTAAACCAATTTGGGATTGGATTCCACACAACCTTGATTCACCTCTATTAAAAAAGCTGGCATGGATTTGGGATGAAATGATGGAAAAATTGGGAGGTCGAAGTCAAGTTGTCCATGGCATGCAGAAGTTTTGTGTGAATGGAGTGCCCTCATCATAGAAAATTTATGAACTAATTTAGGTAAAGCGTAAAAGGAAACCCTAGATGGCTTTTATTTGGAAGCAATATATACCTCCTAAATTTTCATTCATTGCTTGGCTAAATCTCCATAATAGACTACCAACCAAAGATAACTTACAATTCTTGGAGATAAAAAGAACATATGCCTTGTGTAATGTAGAACCAGAAATTGCTGATCACTTGTTCTTCAAGTGTGCTTTTACAGGTAAAATTTGGAGCGCTATCAGAGCATGGATCAACTTGACCCACACAATGTCCTCATTACTTAGTGCCATTAAATGGATCCGAACAGACTATAGTGGAGCATGTATAAGAAGCAAAGCTGCTAGACTTGGCCTCATATGCAACATATACATGATATGGAAGACAAGGAACATCATCCAACTAGAGTCGACTTATGTTACGAGCCTAGATGTAGTTATCAAAATAAAAACAGTAATGTATAGAATTTTATATAGATTGTATCCCATGAATCTCATTACTTTTTGAAACTTTGAATGTATGAAGGATTTTGATGTATTTTGCTTATAGCCTCTCTGTAGATGTATTGGGGAGTATAAGCTGTGTTTTGGTTGAGGCTTAGTGACTATAGCCTTCTCTTAGTTGTATTGGGACACTTGGTTTATTTTGGGGGCATGACTTTATATGGATGTAATGGAGAAAGGGTTGTAAGTGACATAGGTTTGTAGGTGGATCGGGGTATGCCCCACTGACCTATGAACATATGTGTTGTATTTTGCTCATAGCCTCTTTTTGGTTATTTTAGGGAATATATGATGTGTTTTGCTTGAGGCTTAGTGACTATAGCCTCCTTTCGGGTGTATTGGGACACTTGGCTTATTTTGGGTTATTTTGGTTACTGTATTGTAGGTAGTGACAAACTGAATGTATTTTTGTATTTCTAGCCTCTTTTTGGGTGTATTGGGGTATTTAGAGTATTTCTACTTTTAGTTTCTCTTGGGATGTATTGAGAAAATTGTAGTAATTGAGGTTGGTTTTAGCTCACACTCATGACACTTCGGTCGTACGAGGGATCTTGAAGCAACTTGGCTTACAACCCCCCTCTGGCTGTATTGGGGGATATGATGCATGTTGTGGCTGCTGCTTTGGAGGTGTGTTGGGGCATTTGGTGAAGGTTGGTTATAGCTACTAGCTGGAAGTAAACTTCATGTACTTTTGATCATAACCCCCCTTCGGTTGTATTGGGGAACTTATGAGGGATCTTGATGTAATCTTGCTTATACTGGCTATATTGCGGATATGGTGTATATTTAGGCCAATGTATTTCATGTAATCTTGTTTATAGCCTCTTTTCGGTTGTATTGGGGAACATGTTTACTATTGCTTTGGATGTATTGGGGAAATGGCTGTAATTGATGCAGGTTTTGGGATCATACAAAGGATCGGGGTATGCCCCAAGGATCTATGTACATAACATTTTGTGCAATATACTATTTACATTGCATAAAAAATGCAAAAATGATGAAAGTGGTGAATTTGTTGGGAATCCGATTCTTTGGTTCTATCTTGATCTACACCCTAATTAAACATATTTCATTGAATTATTGTTCTCAAACATCTCTTGGCAACTATTAATCATGGTTTAATCTATTAACTAGAGTTTTCCCTTAGGTATTGTTTAATTAAGATACGATCGTTAATTAAATCTAACTATCGAATAACTTAGGATACGATCTCTAGATTCAATTAGACAGTAGCGTTACGAATTAGAAAATTCGATTAATAAAGGCAACAACTACATACGATGCACCATTTAACCTAGGTTATATTATCCCTAATGATTACGAATTGTTATTCGCTACAGATGAAATTCAACATAACAATTACGGATTATATTGAATATTCTAGCAATGGGTTTGTAATAAAATGATCCAATGAATGCATTCAAATCATCTTTTCATTATACCCAAACAATAATTATCAAATAAACAAATTAATTCCCAAAGAGAGAAAGAAACAAAAAATACAAAGAACAAATGCTTAACTGGGTCGTCAGCGTCGATTGCACCTCTGAATTGGCGTTGGGTGCTTTAGCTTTTCATGGGTCTCTCACAGTTAAGAGCTTCCATAGCCCTCTTCATGCTCTCCCGAGAGTTGCCACCTTTCTTTCGTAGCCGCAAACACCTTGATTACTTTTATCTCCTGTCGTCACCCCTCTTCTATGTTTATATTAGAAAATGCTAGGTTAAAAAATGAGGATGAGGTGGCATCTTCTCAAATTATTATACAGGCTGTGAGTTTTCCATCCCCTATTTTACCTTACACATAAATCTTCTTTTTACTTTAAACATGGAATGACAGCTAGTAAATGTACACCTCTTCACGTGATACATGTGCAGTCCCATACAATCCATGCAGCCGACGCCTATTAAAGCATAGCCCCTTCTCTGCATCTTCGGTTTATGCTCTCCATTAATTAAATTCATATCTTGCATAGGCATAAATGTGATGTTCCAGCCCTCCTAATGCAGTTTTCCACCATTGTTTTACATCCATCCCATGTTACACTTCTTTATACCTCAATTGGTGTGTGTCTTACTTCAGCTCACCTTTTTTACTTCAACTCATAGTCGACACCTTCACCTCTCTTTTATTTATTCTCCAACTGAAGCGCAACCTCACTCCATACATGTGTAGCTGTCTCAGTTCTGCCTAGCCTCCAAAAATCTTTATTTGTCACGTTTTCCTTTCCTTGTCTTTATTTGCTCTAGTCTTCCTCATTCTTGTTATATGAAGACAAGTGGATATGAATCTTCAGAAAATAGCTCAAATACGGCACTTTCAACTCACTTTAACTCCTTTGCTTTTGAATTTTTCCTAAACTCAAATATGAGTCAAAGTGAGTATCTTAAACAATTTCATGTCATTAATCACTATTATATAATCAATTAAGCACATGTCAGCCATTCCATAAGAATCTCCTTAGCAACTTCTCAATTTCCTTTGTTAATCCCTTAGATAGGAAGAAATGGGAAGACCAATACATTAGATGAAGTTTAAGATAAATTTGACTTTGAGTACCCTATATGCATTAGATAAGAATCTATTTTACCAATGTCTCAATCTTCTTTGTATCTTCTCATTTAGAGGGAGGTAGATTTTGAATTGGAGTTTTATTAAAGAGATGGGAAGTCCAAGGTACTTGAAAAGAAGGATCATTATTTGGAGACTTGAGATGTAGCCAGTCCACCCTATGCTAATCACTTTCTGAGATAATCAAGTGGCTTTTGCTTCTATTAACTTCTAAGTTTGATTATGGAGACCTTTAGAGAGGCTATAATTATGATGATAGAGGCATCGTGACCTTTAAGGAAGAGTATTAAACCATCTATAAAAACTAGAGAAACCAAAACTGTGCTTCTATATTTGTTATGATAGTTGAACATTGAAAGAGGTAGTGGTAATGCAAAGTTTTATCCAAGTTCAAAACTTCTCAAGGAATTCAAATGCTTTTCAGTTGATTCAAGATAAATTCCCAACTAATTGTGTCAAAGGCTTTGAAGAAGTCTACAACATTACATAGTTTCTGGGACTCTTTTTCCTACAATGACACTTAAAAAGCTCACGAGCCACTAATATATTATTACCTTTAACCCCAAGGCGCAGGTGAGTTGGTAAGGGGCTCTCCTGGCTTAAGTAAGGTCGTGGGTTCGAACCGCCCTCATGTATGCAGTCGTTTAAAACTTGGGGCCAGAGCTTTGCCTCCCGCAAGGGACCTACCCGGCTCGAGCGGGGAATAGTCTCGGAGTGGATGGCTTAAAGGTACCTTCTCATAGTTGGGACCCTCATAGGACACTTCATGGGAAATCAAATATATATATTATCACCTTCCAATCTTCCATCCACAAAAGCTCCTTGTGATTCACTAATGATAACTTAAAGGACCTTCTTCGTTTTGTTAGCTAAAATTTTAAAAATGATCTTCTTGTATAAAAAGTTGCAATAGGAAATGGTTCTGAACTAATTTAAGGATCTAGGGTTAGATACTTTTAGGATCATAAAAAGGAATGTGTTATTAATCTCTTCAAACATCTTATCTTTCTAAAAAGATTCCAAGATAGCTTCAAAGATGGTATTCTTTATAAGGAGCTAAGATTTCTAATAGAAGAAGCCATTTTGGCCATTAGAACCTAGAGATTTTATAGGATTGAACTCAAAGACCACTCCCTCTATCCCTTACAGTCTAACTGGGCATATTAATGCTTCTAGTTCATTATTTGTGAATTGGTTAAAGGACTTCAAAAGGAGAATTGATGAGGAGCTCAAGTTTGGGGTGCTTAAAACTCTTATCAAAAATTATTTTATGTTATTCCTAACCCTACTTCTAAATTCATATGATCATGTGTTTGTTTATCTAAATCATACAAATTTAATTAAGTAAAACCCATTGTTGTATGACTAAATAATATTCTGATTAAAGCAACCTTAAGTTTGCTCAACAAGCATAATAATAAATAAAACTTTGGTTTATTCTTAAAAGATGAAAGATAATCATGTTCTAAATATTTACTTAATAATTTAATGACATATTTAATTTCAAATAGTCTCGTTAAACATATATTACATATAAAATGTCATTCATTTAAACATGTAATCTAGTATGCTCATATAATACATCAAACAAAGATATAAACAGGTAATTTATTATACAAATATATTCAAATTATATGCATAAAGCATCAAGCCTTATTTGGTTTTAGTTATTAATCTTCATAATGTAAAACAATATTTCCAACTCTTTGGATAATTTAGCTAAATTAAATTAAATCCATTGATTCCTAGCTAAATTCTTATTCCAAATAAAAATGTAATTTAATTTGAAAATAATTTTTAATGTCAAATTGCAAGCCATTTTTTAATTATTTTGACTTTTTAAATAAAAATTAATTAAAAAGTCAATAAATTATTCTTCCCACTTATTACAATTTTAAAAAAATCAAAATTGAATATGTAAACATTCTAATCTAATTAGAAAATCATTTATAATCCATTTAGAAATAACTTTTCTTTAATTAGAAAAATATTTTTAATATTAAAGAAAACCACTTTAAAAATTAAATAAAATATTTTAAAATTAATTAAGAAAGTCCTTTCATTATTTATTTAGATATTAGTTTGTTAATTAATTAGAAAATCACTCTTAAACTAATTAGGAATGTTGGGCACCGTTTCCGGAATCCAACTATTAACAAAATATCATCATACTTGAGCGTGGTTCCTTGCTTAACACAATTTCTCATCCTTTATAATTTCCTATCATTATTTTTCCATAACACATTTCACTTATATATAAGTACGTAACAACAAATCATCATCTCAACCTCGTTCATGCACAAATTCATATTTCCGCTCATCATCATTCATACATAATTCATAATTCATTGACATCAAAAGATAGAGTTTTACAAGCTCTTAAGGCATTCCAAGTCATAATTACAACAATAATCTAAAATCTCAAAAGACAAAAGTTACATGAACTAACAATCCTTGAAAAGTGACTTATCCTTGTATTTTACAAACATAACTTAAATTCCAAAACCCTAGCTCTTCTTCTTTTCTCTTCTTCTCCTTTCTTCCATGATTTCTTCTTCTTCCTTTTCAAACAAACCACTAACTTCTTCTTTTTATATCTTTACTAACCATCAAATGTCCCTTTTGCCCTTCACTTAAGCCTTAAAACCTTATACCCTTAAGTGTCATGCCTAATTTGCCCTTATGCATTCTTACCACTTTTAATACAACCAAACCATACAATAAAATCCTACTAACATTTACCTAATGATTAGCTCTAAAAATTAATCCATTAAACCTCATAATTCATTTAAATCATGTTTAATTCATCAAGAAAAATTTCTGGGGTCCAACAACTCTCCCCCTCTTAAAAAGAATTTCGTCCTCGAAATTCTTATCTGATTAATCAGGAGTACATTCTGTTCCTCTGTTTCTCATTTAACCTCATCACTCGAATACTTTCTTTCAAATGACCATAGTCAATAGACTCACTCGGTCTTTCAATCCCTTATTTGGTCATTCACTTTCTTAACTCGATCCTCATTATGATTCAGATTATTCACCAATTTTTCAACTTCCTATGTCGATAAAACCAAAATCATATCACATCAATATTTCCTTAACATATTCATGTATATCACATTTTAAATCTAAGAAATCTTTTATCAGTAGCACGGACTCAAAATAATTTCATATAGACCAATTCATATTGGGCTTAGCGAATCCTTTTTCCTAACTTGAGCACACCTTGTAAGGTGATACCCTCATAGACAAATCATCTTTCACTAATAATTCACATCACTTTAGTATTAGTTCATGTAACTCTTGTGTCTATCTTACTGTATTCCACGTCTTTGGTGTGGATTCACCTAATTCATTCATCTTTCTTCAATCACTTAATTTCTAGTACTGATCGATTTCACTTATCCTTTTTAGGCCTTAATCATCACAATACAAAAACGAACGACTCTTCTTGTCATCTAACTCCTCATACATTATTCTAATAAAGTCGCTTTGATAATGATTGCGATGCTTAAAGTCAAATAGAACTATACATTAATCTCGTTTTCCTATGAACTCCAAACTATAAACTTTAAGCATATCTCTGACAGATAAGACTATGCATTCTTACCACTTTTAATACAACCAAACCATACAATAAAATCCTACTAACATTTACATAATAATTAGCTTCAAAAATTAATCCATCAAACCTCATAATTCATTTAAATCATGTTTAATTCATCAAGAAAAATTTCTGGGGTCCAACAAAATGTCTCAGACATTCAATGTCCGAAATTAGTACAATCACAATCACATAATCATTTAATACATCATTTAAACAGAACAATCATTTAAAGTAAGACCATCTAGGTCGACTTACAGTACGCTCCAGATTAACATTAGCTTTCATGATCGGGAAACGTCTGGATGCGGATGTTTTATCTTGCACATCAACATTATGCAATACACATATTGCACACACATTATTAATCGCATAATCTTATGAATACTTAATCACATACATATGTATAAGTGTTGTGTATAATGCATACTCAATGACAATCCCGGGTATATTATCTAAATTCACATTTTATGCTCATTCTCATTCATAAATCATATACGTCTAATCAAACTTAGGTTTGCACTTCATTTATACCTGATCGTTCTAAGCTCACCATTCAATCCTTATCCTTTGTGTGTGTCTAGGTTATTCTTAGGCTTACACCTTAAGAACACTTGGTTATTCTACTATCATAACTCCATTTCTCGTCATCTCTTTTCTAACATTATGTGCTCTCATAATACCTAATTCTCATTTACTTTTACTTAATAATATTACTCAACTCCTTTGAATCATAACTACATTCATATGAACATCTTCATTCCCATTATACTTGTAACATCTCACCCCCGACGGGAAGGGTAAAATCGTAATTTGGCAAAGGTCGAGAGTGATTAGGACTAATTGGAAAATGTCATGCA
>JANIHZ010000009.1:35662006-35672501 GCA_027478365.1 Erythroxylum rufum | reverse complement strand
TATTTGGGAGAGAAGAATTATTCTTATACAATCATCCATATCTTTCTTACATCAAACCTTCTATTTATAGTACATTGTAAACACCTAATACATATGTGACCACCTACTCCATATATGTTATTGTGTTAGGTAAAACCAAAACCAATAACGTACACTAACTATTAAATGGTGCATCTACAATTAGTGGTACACCATATTATTTCTATCTTTTATAACAGATATAATACTAATCCAACTCATTTTCTGTCCTATCATTGAGTCAAATGTAACCTTTCAATTGTTGACTTACCTTTGCCACACAAAATTTGAATCTTATTCACTTTTCTCCCATATACGATTATGTTTCTAAAATCAAAGTAAAAAATTAATGTTTCTTGATAATTTACTTTAGTCCAAACGCTTTCAACTATTGTCACAAAGGAGGCTTGTAAGCAAAATTACTAATAAATGTTATATACAGTTAAGGGAAAGAAAAACGTAGCACAACTTCTTAGATATTATGAGCATAACGGGCAACATCATAGCCTTGTGGCAATAGAACTAGGTAGATCTAATCTAAATAACCAATTTTCCAATCAATTTTCAAGTGCCTGTTCAAATGTATACTTTTGTACTCACTTGTTTTCAAAATAAAAAAAGAAAAAGAAACTGAAGTAACCTTCAAGTAATTCCTACTCTTCAGCTATAAATCAAAGTTTCTATTTTATTATATTCTATCATAATTTTTAGGCTTGCTAATGACTTCCTGCGTTCCACCACTGAACAGCTTAAAAGAAGCACTTGGAATGTATCTCAAAGATAAAGGAGTTATAAGGGTTGTATGATTTTCTTATAGGCTTTCCCTCAACAAATTCAACCATACTATGCAAAAGAGAACAATGGGACAATTACATGACTGCCTGCCTAAAGTTAAAAATTGCACCTCTCGCAATCTAATCTCCACAACTGACAGTTGCGGTGCCGTCCTCTACATTTGCTTTGAATTGATAAATAAAATGCTTATGTACAACCCAACCCAATCCACCTTTTTCACACGAGTGCCATAACCCGGTATTTGAAAGCTTTGTTCTGTTAGGGTCCTTCAGGTTAATGAATATCAACACGCTTGGACTCTTCACTCTTTTGAACAAGCCGCAAAAATCACCAAATAGATTGATCGCCCTAACAGACAGCAACCAAAAAAGGGAACTTATACTTAAAAATTCTGCAATAAAATTTTGGAAGTTCAGGAGAGTGTAGACAACGTACCCAGTGCCTGCAGCACATTAACATTTGCTCATCTTGGCCCCCAAATTCCTGGAGCTGAAACACAAACGACATTTGAGCCTTTAATACTGGCCAATTGACTACAAACTAAGAAGCACAGAAACAAAAGAAGAAAATTGACCAATATCATTAGCAGTACATGAAGCATATAAGAAAATATGTTCAAAGCATGCAAGTATAGCTTAGGCATGAATCTAGTCTTTTACATCCTGCGTTTAAATTTAAACTTGACAGGAAATTCATTTGCTACTGCAACTTCACCTTCACAAGTTGGTCTAAAGGAAGCAAAATTTCTGTGACGTGTTCCTCGGAAAGGAAATTCCCACTCATGATGTGGGTATCTACTAGGCTCCTTTGGGAGACCACCATAGGGACCTGATCCATAAGATGATTTGGCTTCTTCTGGGTACCGTCGACCTAGAGCAATTAAATATAAGCTCAGAATATTGGGATGCCGGAATAACTACCAGAATGCAGCATTATGTCTTCTAAATCCTAAAAGACAATTAAAGCAAGAACCTTACCATGAAAGTGGGGTGGAGGATATCTCCAGTTCTCATTCATCTCATACGGAGTTGGCCGCATTCTCTCATGGTTATTATAGTGATTTCCACCATCATTATTATGTGGAGCATTGTATCTGTGGGAGTAGGAAGATGCTGGGGTTCCTCTTCGACACCTCATGTGATGGTCTGATGGAACATAAGAGAAATGATTTGAGGGGGGCTGATGTGGTGGCCTTGGAGGATATGACTTGTGACGGAAGCTAAGATCATCAGTGTGTTGAACATCTCTAATTGGTCGTACACTAAATGAGGTACAAGATGTTGTTGAGTCACAAGCCTGGTTCCTCAATTGATCTCTACATTCTGGGGCATTATAGTCCCCTCCATTGAGAGCCGACTTATTGATCCTTGATGCAACTGACTGCTGAGGCACAAATTGTCTCAAATCATCTTGCAAATCCTGCACATTTGATCAGAATCAGAAAGTGGAAAAGAATAACAGAACTACTAACAATTGGCTTTTTATATTTTAAGGCATAACACTCCTAAATTTGTGAAAAATTATTTAATCATATATATTTATATCAAGCATTACAATAAATAATGCCTTACAAATGAAGGACGAATAGAAGGAGGTGGTGGTAGTGGTGGTGGAGGCGGAGGAGGTGATAATGGCAATGGTGGGGATGATGGAGGAATATCCTGTGGAAGTGGCGGTCCATGGGACACTGGAAAACAAAGTTTATTTTGATGATGTGTGTTCTGTGCTGCACAGTCTCTGGCTTTGTTAGCAGTTGAATGGATTTCAATCTCACTAGAAGGAGCCACATCCTCCATTTCAAGCTCCCCATCAACATCCTCCAAGATGTGTCTATGTTTTTCCACTGCAAGGATGGACTCATGTTCCTCTGAAGCCTCACATTTATGTTCCGGAGTGACTGGCTCAAAGCTCTCTTCATCAGAATCACTTCCTTCATCTTCATCCTTGAGCATACGAGGCATACAAAACCCTGGAAGCTGAAAACTTGAATTGCTGAGAGTATAAGAAAAATATCAGTATTAAAGTTCAAAGAAAAATTCTGAACACAAAAGTAACAAGGATTTCAACAAACTCAAACCTTCCATATTCGTCAACAAGCATACCCTCCATATCTCTAACAGGATCATCTAAAGACCTTTCTGTTCTAGCTGAACGGCGGGAGTAGGGCCTAGCAGAAGAAGAGTCACCGAGTGAATCAAGTTCGCGCATATGGTGGCGCACGACCGATTCTGGAAGAATCCTTCTTTCCAGCCAAAGTCTCAAAACCTAATAAAATAAAGAAAAAAGTGCAAGGCATAAGACAAAATAGAAATCTAAGAATAAAAGGCAAAATGGCATGTGTGCAATGCTTGCCTTCATACACTGCCTCCGATTTTCGTGTGCATAACTTCCAGCAGGAGCAGCAGCAGAAAGCAGGCGTGGTAGTGCCGCTTGAATTGCTGAAGGATATATGCCACCAAAATCACCTAGAAATTTAAAATAAGCATAAGCATTCCATTTTGTGAACATTCAGAGAACTTAATATTGGAATCCAGAAGTAGATTCACCCTCTTGTGAATTGATTCAACTGTATGGATCAAGGAAATATCAAGGAATGCAATTTACCCTTCAATCCACGAGAGCATTGAGTGATAGAATCAACAAGGAAGAATAGATCCACCCTTTTGTGTAAGTTTGATTCAGTTTCCAAACTACGGGCTAGAATCTCCACCACCTAGTAAGGAAGAGAAAACTATTATCAAATAAAAATTTAGGACTGTATGTTTAAAAGAATAAAAAAATAGTGCTACAGAAAAGTGACATCTCTTAAGCTGTAAAAAAGTCCTGCCCACCTCATTTCTTATTAATAGTACAATCGGAACTATTGCTAGTACAGATCTATTCCATAATCTCTTCAAAATATTCCATAAGATCCTAAATAAAATTCCACTGTTCATAGCTTACTACCTCTTAAGATAAAAAGATGAGAATTAAATTACAAAAGCAAGCACTTATACCTTAGAAGAGATACCAAACTTTGCACAGTCAATTGCCAAGCGAGTTGCCCTTGCAATACTCTCCTTTGTCCTTGTCAAGGATCCAAGCATTCCCTCAAAGGATGAGAGAGCAGCATGTGCTTCCGTAGGGTTGCACCATTTGCCAACAGATTTTGGCTGTAGAGGCATTGTTGTTTCAAATTTGTTTTCATCACCAACCGAACTGTACACAGGTTTCTTCTGTTGCAATTGTCCAGTGGGACTTGAACAGCTACTGTTTTCAGTAAAATTTGCACTTTCAGCAGTGGAGACATGGCACAATAAAGTTGTTGGTGGAGACTGCCGTTTTGGAGATTCCATTTCATCGGTTTGCAATGGACTTAACTGGACAGTCAACACTTGGCTCTTGGACAAATGATCAGGTTTCACATCTTTTCCTAGCCCACACCTAGATAAAAAATAATAACAAACTCTAAGAAATTGGCAAAGAACATGATTGATTACAAAAAAAGAAAAGAAAAGAAAAGGAAAGGAACACTATGAACTATAAAAGAAGCCTCTGACAAACTGTGGTTGTAACTTCTCCACTGAACAATAACCACTCAACACATTTTCTCATTATTTTTCTTTCCTGAGTTTGCAACCAAAGTGGACAAATCACTCTATACCCTATTCCGGACAAATACTAAAATATATTATCCATTATGTTCAGGTAGCAATTGATACATAACCAAATATTGAAGATATTAAAAATGCTTAGCATAAAACCATGATCATAGCATAGGTTAATGAACCAGATTCAAATCAAGGAGATAAAGACACTTACAGGACATTCACTTGAACGCCATCTTCAATTGCAGACCTAAATGACTCAGTAGTAGTATCTCCTGCACTGTGTTGAAGCACATTCATAGAACCTATAGGTGTTCTAGAAGCTTCACAAGCCTGCGACATAAGGACCGGAATTGGCCCACATGGTTCCAATTCCTCGAACCTTCTACCAGAATTTTCACCTCCAAAATCTTTTAACTCAACATCTTCAGAATTGTCCTCATGCTCTGCACGTACTAAATGTTGCTGTGATTGTTGGTTGGAATGCAAAACAGCCTTCTCTCCATCACGATCAGGTGTCAAGTGTACTGGACTTGCAGTTTGTACACCCAAACAAATGGTATAATCATCTTTGCTATCATCTGCAGCCATAGCCCCCATGCAGATGTCTCTGGACGGTTCTTTTCTCTTAGGGTTTTCCACAGATAGATTGCAAGTGTCTGCTTCTATGACCGTATCAGAATCACAACACACTGCAGAAGCCATACAGTCCAAAGAGCCTACAATGCCCTTTTCCAAACCTTTGACTTCTTTGACTCCGATAATTGTAAGGGAGCTCTGTGTTGTAGATATTGAATCACAATTGATCTCCATCCTTGTTTTTGATATTTCTGCACAAGGTTCAGTTTCTTCAGCTGCATTAGCGGACATTGCTTCTAAGGCACGGTGTAGACGTTTGGATGGAGGTAAAACAGCTTCACCATCTGCTGAACAACCAAAGGACTGGCTTTCCTGGACTTTCAAAAGCCGTGGCCCATTTCCCAAACTTTCAGTGCATTCCGTTGGAGGTGATAATTTCTGTAAAACTCTCTTCACTTGAAATGAATCTCTATCAGGAGGACAATCAATGTAAGAATCTCTGGAAGGGCTATTCTGCTCTAAATGATTGGATACAACTACTTGACTGATGTTATTATGCATATCTATTTGTTCAGCTGGAAATTCATTAGAGTATTTTTCCTCTGCCAGAGAAAAGCCACTTCTTTCTACCTTCAAAGCTGATGGCTTACCCATTCTAACTCTGGCTCGTTTCACAAGTGGTAAATGCTCATCTCCTTCCTCTTTACCACATCTTTCATTGAAATTTGTACAACCATTCTGTGCAGTTTGAATACTGTTATGTGCCTCCAAAACAGCTTCCTTTTCATCTTTGACAGTTGGATCACTTGCTTCATTAGTCAGTCGTTTTCTACTTGGTTTCCTTTTCTTCTTTATAATAACAGCCTTAATATGGAAATCAAGCCCTTTGCTCAATTCAGCATCTCCCTCCAAACACTCAACAGGAGATTCAGAGTGCCCAAGTTTACAACTACTGTCCACAGCACTTTCCTCATTCAAAGTTAAGGAATCAGAATCATTGTCCTCGATGCTATCACTTGAAACAAATGCAGGTGAATCTACATGATTGCAATCTGCATCTGGTGATTTCCTGATCTGCTTGCTCCTTTGCAAAGATCCTTGGGGTATATCAGTCAGTACATTCCCATTGAACTTGCTAGGATCATTAGATCTACAGGATTCCAAAAGTGAAGAACTTCTGGTTCTCTCAAGAGCTGTTGTCTTATTTTCTGCAACACATTTCCTAGATCGTATGTTTCCAGATCTTTTTCTTGAAATATAAGTAGTTACAATAGGTCTTCCAGTGTCCGTAGTGTTATCAGTAGCCAATGGCTCCTTCTCATGCAAAGAGCTGACTTGCACTGCATCTTGAGCATTTGAAGTCAGAGGCCTAGGATCGTGTCGACCAGCAACAATTGTCCTTGAAGATTCACTCTGATCCTTCAACTCAAATTGAGATAATAACTCCTCTGAATTCCCACCATTTGCATTGCTGACTCCATCATTGGGGTTTAAATCGTCAATTTGATCTTGTTTCTTTGATTTCTCGTAACTATCAATGATCTCGCGCACTGCACGAACAAAATCAGCCCCCTTACCCTGACGTTTTGATTGAAGCGATTGCTTCGTCTCCTCAGTGAACTCTTCTACATCAGCAGGATTGCAGAAAGCTCTGAACAGAAACATATCATCAATACAGAGCAAAATGTGCAGATATACACCAACTTTGATCTTACACACAGTGTGCATATGGAAAACAATCACATAGATTGCATATACCAGTTAAATGAGGCGAACATCAAACAGATAGCAACCTCAAGTAAATACGTTAAACGATTACAGATAGAGAACAAGAAGATCAAAAGACTTGGTGCATAATTACCTTTCTGTCAAGTTTGAAAGAAGGTATACTCCATTTTCTAAAGGGTATACGTATTATGGCAAACATAAGTAAGATGCTTCACAATAAAAATTGTCACGTTGATCATTTTATATTAAAAAATTTGCTTACAGATATTTTCAGAGACCAGTATATCATAAAAGCTTTTTTTTTTCCCCATCTTAGAAAGGCAAGCATCAAAGTCACATTTAACCAACATAAAAGTTGATTGAAGAAGAATCATAATGGCCAAGAATTCAGAAAAATAAGTAGAAAAAACTGAGGCACCCACTAAAATTCTATTACCTATGCCCAATTCACCTACAAAGCTTCAAATCAATAGAGATAGATATTTATGACAAATGCTTATATAGCTGTATAGGTAGCTTAAAAGAAACTAAACAACCAGAGAACAGAAAGCAAGAATGTAAAAGAGGATCAAATACACGCATTGCAGGTGATAATGCCACAATTGCTACCAATTACTTAATCAAACTCTTTTAACTTTTTAAGTTGCATTTAGATTACCCTCCACTAAAGTTGGAACTTTCTACTTCAGTTCTAATTCCTATTCTAATTCATTACACAATTACAATGATTCCAAATGTAGATTTTTTAAGAATTTTGATCAAAAGTAAGATTTAAATTTAAAATTTCAAATAATTCAACTTTAACCAAATTACTTGACAGTCTGTGACAAGTTTTAAATAAAATAATTGTCATTTCCATTTTCCATAATTGACACAAAATTACAATTTCAATTTCAATTTCAATGTCAAAAGTAAGACCCAAACAGACCCTAGGCCTTGAAGTGAAGGATCCTTTAAATCCCTAGACTAAAACCCCAGACATCAAACAATTCTTGCTAAAAAGCAGAACTGATAAGAAAATATGTGGTTATTAACCACAGGAACATAATTTAAAGGAGCAAAGAATTCAAAAGATCCTTACTTCTTTAAAGCACTCTGTCATCTCACTCACATATCCAATTACAAATCTCACCAAGTGTTTGCCCATTCTTTTTTAATACTCAGCTAATAAAGTTTCTTAATATTTATTCTTAATATTTATGCTTAGGGTAAATATTGTCATCGCTTGTCAATAGTCTCAGCATAACAAATTTCAACTCATAATGAAATAATGAAACCACATAATGACCAACAATCATTATTGATAAACGATGCCACCTTTCATCTAAAGTAGTAATAAAATACCATGAACACCATGTTCCATGATAAACACACCTTTTTATGACATAAATTATACAAAATTGAACTCCACCATTTTGTTAGGAAATCACATAAAGATGTTATAAGTAAAGATGCGTAGCCCACAACTCATAAGCGAAGTTAACCAGAGCCTAAATCCAGGTCAGAAGTGTCAAACCAGTTCAAGTATAAGCAAAACAAGATAATATAAACTAGCTCCTCATGGCAGGCCTTAACACACTCAAAAACCTATACACTTTACTACATATCGACAGCTTTCTCCAAAAAATACAGCATAAGAATCAGCTATCCGGTAGCACAGTACGAAACACAGGACTTGCAAATCTCCTACACAAATTAGAACTACTAATGAGGGCTACAAACTAGATCTTGTGCGCAAAACATAGTAAGAGAACTTACTGTACATAGTTGTCATTCAAACCAGAACATAAACAGCCAAATTAAGACAAATTCCTCAAATTTACAACTAACTAGAGAGTTCTTATGTTCAGTTACCAGGGGTACCTACAAGTTCTAGGTACTATTTGCAATCATAACTTGCAAAATTCTAGAACAACTAAAAATTCTCAACAGAATATCTTTTTGGCCTGAAATAATTTTGGTCCCACTAAAAGTTTTCTTCAATAGTCCTTTAGTAATGTCCTAAAATAAATGCAATCAGCCACACTAAGATCTTAAGAAAGAACGGAGGACTTGAATCTCTACTTTCCCATGAATCTCTCTCTTAGTCAGAACAAACAACCTAAAAAGTGAAGAGATTTTCGTGGCAGGAGTTCAAAATAAGAAGAGAATCTCCACTTAGAATGCTGTGTCGTTTGGGCAGCATTTCAAATACATGAACTTCAGTTCATTGTTCAACTCATCAATTAGCACATAGCTAAAGAAAGCCTTTCACTAAAATGCCAAAAGATTATCATTACCAACATACAACCCACTGAACCAAGTTTCTGAGAATGATAGTTTAAATATTTGCTCAGCGGTTCAGAAATTTTGGGATGAAACAATCTATAATCATAGTAATGAGAGCATAGTTTATTATCTCAATCGCATATATCCCACATACTCACATTTGCTGGGTTCCAAAGAAATAGACAAGTACTTTCTTCCAATCAGGTTGAAAGCCCCACTTCTCCGGCTCACTTACCTGACACGAAAACCCAACTTCATAAGTTCAAAGTCCAAAAGTGAATACACATTTATACTATGAGTCTCATTACGAGAAGCCTGAGCTTGGATAGGAATACAAACATAAAAACTACATAAGCAACAGTTTTATGATAGCAAATAAGTGTGATTAACATAAAAATGTCAATTCTGCCATAAATTTCACCTCAAATTTCAATTATTGCATCAGAAAACCCAACTGCCACAACTCGCGTCACCAGACTCAATACAAAATCACACAGAAAAAGGACCCAGCTTATACATCAACCAACATCTAAGGAAATTCTGACCAATAAACCAAAAGAATCTCTAAAGTTTCGTTTAATCTAACATTCAAGTGCGAAAGAAAAGCAAAGCAAATCAGAACCTCCAAATAGCGTGTCAAAAGAAAAGCCTACACTTGCAAAATCAGAATCAAAACTTCAACTATTTGCACACAGTACATCAAGCTATACCCTAACCCAAATCAACTACGAACCAAAACTCACCCAGAGCCACAAAATACAAAAACATGCAACCAAAAACCCTAAACCAATTAACCTTCCAATCAGAATCAAAACTTCAACTATTTGCACACAGTACATCAAGCAATACCCAAACCCAAATTAACTCCGAACCAAAACTCACCCAGAACCACAAAATACACAAGCATGCAACCAAAAACCCTAAACTGATTAACCTTCCAAAATATAAAAGCTTCCTAAAAACTACTTCACAAACTCGAAACATATCTGTATCTAGGAACAAGTAGACAACAACTATCCACGAGAATTAACTGAGAACTATACCATGGCTGGCCAAGACGGATAGCCTTTAAGCTTGGCGAGCACGAGATCGCCGACTTTCCATTCACGGCGAGCGGGGGCGGTGGAGGCTTTACCACCGCCTCTTCTGCGACTGGGCGCCATCGCTAAAACGCCACAGTTCCAATCAAATTAAAGGGCACGCTTGAATCTGAAGTGAACCCAATGATTTCTTTCCGCAAAAGGGAGCAGCGCAGCACTGTCTAGGGTTCCCTCCAAGACTCGATTCCAGGGAGCAGAGCGCAGGCATTGAAGCTCTGAGGGAGTTTGACAACGAAGATGATGGTTTTTGTTTGATGAAGCGGGGGCTAACGTGCGCTTAGAGAGTATAGGTTAACATTTGTTGTGAGATTAAGGGCTAACGTGCGCTAGGATGAGGTGGTGTGGGATGGTGGGCGTGTTGTACTTTGCAAGAACACATGACCTACCAACTGCTATCTATAATCAGTCTCCTTTCTATAA
>JANIHZ010000009.1:35584534-35599561 GCA_027478365.1 Erythroxylum rufum | reverse complement strand
TTTTTTAATAATTTGTTAATAAATATTATATAAAAGATTAAATATATTTATTTAATTAAAAATAATTTATCTTATTATTTAGCCGTCAACGGAATTTATTTTTCAGTAAACTCCACTCTTGGTCCATTTTAGGCCTACATTGCTTGTAATGTTTGTGCACGCCCACCTCGTGGAGATTGGAAAAGTCGGAGGTGGCTCTCACCTACTACAATGTCTCGGATTTTGATTAGTCAAAAAGTGTCTTCACTTCAAAAGTCTGACCTCTGACCAATCTTCCAAACGGAAACACCGAAACGCGTTTACTTAAATTGGGTCAGCTCCATCGCCGATTTGTCCCATTCCTTTTCTAACAAAAGTCATAAATCTCTCATCCCACTCGAAGGAAGATTGAAGCATTGTAAGAGAAGGAGAGAACATGGCTGCCTTGCCAATGTCAGGTTTTGTGACAAAGTTTCATTCTTTCAACCCTGGCTTAGAGATATCACGCAGCAGAATCCTCACAGCTTCATCAGCAACTAATCGGATCCTCTCAAACCCTCAAACCCGGAGCAGTAAAGAGCTGATCGACGAGAACCCTTATCACAAGGCCATATTTGAAGAGTTATATACCAGCAAGCAGTCGATGGCAAATGAGTCTGCAGAATTGGAGAGAGAGATTCAGAGTACGGTAGTAAAGTTGAAGGCTGCAGTTGAGAGGGTGACGGAAATGGAAGTAAAGAAGCTCAGATGTAAAGGGACTGTGTCAGATGAGGAGAGCATATTAGTTGAATTGATGAGCAAAGAGATTTCCACCAAGTTCTTGGAAATGCCTGTTCGATACTTAACAAGTTGCAGTGGAAGAGATCTAAGAGACAGGATGAAGGACGTTAATTTTCTGGTGGGAATGCTTGAAAAATCGTGTTCGACAGTTTCGGAGGTTGGTTTCTTGTGTACTAGAAAATGATTATTTGTTCATTTCATTCATTTGTATTATTATTACAATGAGAGAGTTTTTATGATTTGGGATGGAAATCAGTTAGGTGGTAATGAGTGTAGTTTTCAAATCAACCAATGTTATCTACTAATACTGTAATCCAGACTGATAATCCTATAAAAATTATGAAAATAAAGCGAATTTAAATAATTAGACTTATTTTTTTATTAAATTTAATGTAATGTCTATTAAATTTAATATAACCACTTATTTACTATCGAACTCTTTTAAAATTTAGAAACATGAGTCAGCCTTTTTCATCTTTAATGAGGTTCTACAAATTTTTAAAATGTAAATAATTTGACAACCATCTAAAAAAATTGTAAATAATTTTGATAATCAACAAACTGTTAGTTAACGTTGTAACTTGTTAGTTGAATATGGTATCAGAGAGCTCAGAGAGCTTGTTGTTGAGACTCAGACTCGAGACAATAAACATGAGCTTAAGTCTGACCGAGCTTGAGGTAGCTTGACCTGAACTCAACCCAAACCTTTTTAAATTAAAAATACAAAACAAAGTCATTTTATTTATAAGAGTTGAGCTTAGGATCAGGTTGGGTTGAGCCTAGCCAGCTTAAGCCCGAGACAACGGACCTGAGCTTAAGTATGACTGAGCTTGAGGTAACTTGATCTGAGCCCGACCCAAAGGTGATTCCATGAAGAAGAGCTTGAACAAACAGATCAAATTTCTATATTTGTTAGTGGAAAATAGTTAAAAATAGACAAGCACAAATGAAAATTAAAGAATAAAGAATAAACATTTAAATGGAAATGTGGAAACGTATAGCAAAACCAAATAAGAATTAACTTGATGCATGATTTTACAAAACAAACCAAGAAACAAAACATGTTCATATTCGTATTCATATTTAGCCACCTATTATCCCAGAGGCTTCAATTAGTACCATTAAATTCACATACGGTTACATAGACAGGTGCATTACACTCTCTAATTTTTACCTTTGGTGAAGGAGTAGAGTAATAATGGTTGGATCAAGCTTGGGTCAAGTTATTGATCGGACCTAGGCCCGAGCATAATCAAGCCTCAAAATAGGGGCTCAAGCCCGAGTCTGACCTTTCTAATTAAAAATAAATATTTTTTAAAATTGTTTAAATATTGTACAACACATTTTATTATTTAAAAAACCCATTTTTGTTAAAAAGTTAATATTGATTTCATTTTTATTAAATTAAAATTATCAAGTCCAATGACGTGCTTTTGATAAAAAATTAAAACCTATTTACTTAATTTTTTAAAATTAATATCATTTAAATTATTATCTTTTTTTTAATCAATCACTATTCTCTTATCTAAGACTAACAATGAAATGATGCTTTGTTCATTCAAAAGTCAAAATATGAAAAAATAATATCAGTTTATGAGCTTGCTCATGTAACAAATATCATAATAATATTATAAAAATAACTTTATTATCAAAACAAAAGAATATCATAGTGTTAATATTATCCAAATTGTTTAATGATAAAATTTACAAAAAGTTAGAAAGAAATTATCAATTATAACTGGAGAGTGGAGATTGAAGTTGAGTACAACAATTTAAAACCTGCGTAGAAGCACACAAGTAAAGAATTATATCTTAAATTGTAAAAACAAAAAAAAAATAGTAAATCCAAAATCAGAGGTTCATATGCAAGAGAATTCCAAATAAAGAGGCGGAAAAGCTAATGGTTGGCAATAATTAAGAAGTGAATGTACCATCTGTCGGGAATGTATGTTTAAACCTTGATGCAGAGTTTGTTCTTGTTTTATACGACACATTTTATATATCATCTTTTAGGTGAAATTTGATTTCTGTATTAGTTTTGGACAAAGAAGGTTATAGTTTTATTATTGATGCTTCCGTTATATGGTTATCTTCCAATGCAAAACATATTGATGTCTTCTTGTCATATAATTTGTATAGAATATGTCTTGCCCCTTATGAGATGTATGCTTCTTCATATATTGCTAAACAGGTTATTAGAAAAAGAGAAGAAAGCCTTTGTTTCACTTACTCTATTCCAATCATGTTTTCCCTTCCAATACGACATCATTTTATATACATTTAACATAAAACGACGTTGTATTGAAGGAAAAACAGGGTTGAAACAAAGTAATTGGAATAGAGGATCTAAACTCCTAGAAAATGACCCCTGATAAAGTATAAGTCGTATATGTTGTAACATAAAAGGTTGGGTTAAATTTCCAGAGATTAATTAAGGAAAACATTCTCCCAACTTTAAATTTTGATGATCTAGAAACATTGTTGATTGTTGCAAGGGTAAGTTAAACAAAATAAAGAAAAAAAGGTCAACTCGTGCTTCTAGTTTATTAGACTTCATATATACAAATATATATGGACCTTATAAAGTTACCTTGTGCAATTTAAGATATTTTCTGACATTCATTGATGACTATTCTTGTTATGGTTATGTGTTCTTATTTAAAGAAAAGTCTAAAGTTCTTGAGAAATTCAAGATCTTTAAGGCTAAAGTTAAGAACCAATGGGGAAGGTTCATCAAGATTGTCAAATATGATCGTGGAGGAGAATATTATGAAAAACATGAGTTTTAGGGCAAGAAATGGGTCTATTTGCCAAATATATGGAATCATGTGAAACAGTGGCTCAGTTTACTATGCTAGGTAGTCTTGAGTAAAATGACATAGTCAAAAGGTGTAATCGCACTTTAAAGGACATAATGAGGTCAATGCAGACTAGTTTACATTATTACCTTTAGGTGAAGCCATAAAGATTGCCTTGTACATACTTAACAGAGTCCCAAGCAAATCAGTATCAAAGACGCCTTTTGAAATCTAAAAAGGGTGGAAGCATAGCCTTACCTACATTCTTGTTTGGGGCTGAGGTACATTTATATAACCTTTATGAAAATATGTTGCATGTTTGTTCCACTTGTTGCTATTTTGATGGATATCCTGACCACTCTAAATAATACTGATTTTAATGTAGAGAAGGAAAGTCTAGAATTGTAAAGTCATAAACAAATAAGTTTTTACAATATGATGTCTATGACAAAGGTGGTCCTTCTTATCCTTAACATGAAAGCAGGACAGATATAATTATTTCGTATCCATCACCTATACAGCCAGAACCAACAGATCAAAGTCTCAGTACCATACTAGTAAAGGAGTAGGAACCCATACCTATATAAACGAGGTTCTAGAAGTACAAGAATCGGTTCAATTACGAAGATCCACTAGAGTGAAAAGACTTGCTAGCTCATTTTATTACACAGTCTCCAAGACTATAGTATTGAACATGGTGTCGATCTAGTTACTTTTCTAGAAGTTATTTTTAGACCCTATGTAGATTTGTGGAGGGATACAATGAAAGGATGAAATATAATCCATGAAGCATAATAAGGTATGAGAGCTTGTTGATTTACTTCATAATTGCAAACATATCAGTTGTAAATGCTTTTCAAGACCAAAAAGGACTCTTAGGGTAAAATTGAGTGGTTTAAAGTTCAGCTAGTTGCCAGAGGATTCAATCAGAGAGAAGGGATTGACTTTAATGTTACCTTTTCTCTAGTATCCTCTAAGGATGTATTCAGAGTGATTATGGAAATAGTGGCTCATTATATTATAGAGCTACATCATATAGATGTTAAAACGGCTTTCCTAAATAGAGACCTTTGTAAAAAGGTCCATATGGAATAACCTGAAGGATTTCAGGATCAAGAAAAGCTTGATAAGGTTTGCAAACTGAGAAAATCAATATATGATTTGAAACTAGTTTCCAGATAATGGTAACTTAAGTTTCATGAGGTTGTTTCCTCTTTTGGCTTTATGAAAAATAAAGTTGAAAAATGTTTATATTACAACGTCAGTGAGAGAAAAGTTATGTTTCTACTTTTGTATATGGATGAATTTTGCTCGCATAAAATGATTTGACCATGTTGTATGAGGTTAACCAATTTTTGGCTAAGCACTTTGACACGAATGAACTCAGTGAAGCATCTTTTGTCCTAGATATTCGGATTCACCGCAACAATTAATTACAATTTTACGATTTTAATAAATTCGCAATTAAGCAAATTGAATTTGATCCAATTAAAGATAATGAAACAACCTGACAAAGGATCTCGTTTAATGGGCTAAAGTACAACGAAGAAAATGGACCCTAGCTAGTGTGGTTCGGACATGCATTGGGCCTGTTATAGGGAGACCCAATATGACTACTACATATATATGCTAAGGTCTCATACTTTTGATTAAGTAAGTCATAAACATTTAGATTTTTTAACCTATTAAGAGGTTCACGCATTAAGAAAGATGCAAAAAGAAGTTGATGACATCCGGTTGATCAACTTTCGTAAAGGTTGTTGAGACAGTTCAGAAGTTTTAGTGTTGAAAAACTCGTCCGAAGTTATGAAAAGCAAAATAGGTATTTCTCATGTTTTATTCATTTACTCACTTTCACATTTGATCTTGGGCGTACACTTATATCAAACTTGAAAGTGAATAAACAAAGAAAATATAGAAAATATTTTGTTTTGCTTTCTATAACTTCAAATGAACTTTTTAACTTTGAACTTTCGAACTTTTTCAATGACCTTTACGAAAATTGATCAACCGGATGTTGATAACATCTTACTGCATCATTTTTAACATGTGAACCTCTTAACAGGTTAGAGAATCCAAACATTCATGACTTACTTAAGCGGTAGCAGGAGAGCTTAGCATATATGTATAGTAATTGGATCAAATTTCATTTACTTAATCGTAACTTCATTAAATTCATAAAATTGTAATTAATTATTGTCTAATATTCGAAAAATTACTAGCATTCTCCCCCTTAGAAAATAATTAATTATAGTAGTTGTAACAATTATAAAACTAGTACCAAAAACGGTTAAGCCAAACCAATATATAGGTTAGTCAAGTTTTAAAAAACCATTTGATACAAAGATAATGAAAGTCTACCATTTTATCCCGTAAGGCTTTTGATACCAGAAAATATCAAATGCATGTGTCATGTATGGCACAGATCCAATACAATCATGCATATCTAATACCTTACTAACATGAATGAGAAAATGAAGTGTGGCAAATTAGGATGATACCTGTATGATCTAAAATGTATCATCTTTTTATTTGTAGGTCTCAATTTCTCTGAATTTTATGATAAATAGCATTAGAGAAATTTGTTCTCTCTCACTAAATGCTAATTACATTAGAGAAAACCCTTATATGATTAAATATTTATATCCCCCTATATCATATCAAATTCATGGATTTTGCAAGTACATTTGTATGTGTCCTAATGACATAGGCTCAAGGTCACGTGTAATGCATAACATGAGCTTTACTTACGCATCCAAGATTAAACGTGAAAGTGAATAAATGAAAAAAACATGAAAAATACCTGCTTTGCTTTCCAAAACTTCAAATGAGTTTTTCGACACTGAAACCTTCAAACTTTCTCAACTACCTTTACGAAAGTTGATCAACTAGATGTCGTTAATGTTTATCTGAGTCTTTCTTAATGCATGAACCTCTTAACGGGTCAGAGAATATGAACGTTCATGACTTAATCAAGCAGAAGCAAGAGACCTTAGTATTGGGCCTCCCTATCACACATCTAATTCGTGTTTGGCTCACATTGGTCCATTTTCTTTACTGGACTTCAGCCCCTTAACCCTATTTGAGCATGTGAAATGCGTAACATGAGCCTTAGTTATGTGCTCACGATTAAACGTGAAAGTGAATAAATAAAGAAAATACGAGAAATACCTGTTTTGCTTTCCATAACTTTAAACGAGCTTTTCGACTTCGAAACTTCAAAACTTTCTCAATGAACTTTACGAAAGTTGATCAACCGAATGTCGTCAACATCTTTCTTAACACGATCTTAATGGGTCAAAGAATTTAAACATTCACAACTTACTTAAACATAAGCAGGAGACCTTAGCAACTATATAAAATAATCGTATCGGGTCTCCCCATCATAAGCGCAATGCATGTCTAACCCATACTAATTAGGGTTTATTTTCTTCGCTGGACTTCAACCCATTAACCCAGATCCTTATTGGGCTACTTTATTATCTTTTAATTGGGTCAAATTTGATTCGCTTAATTATAAGATTGTTAAAATCGTTATTAATTTTTATCCAACTCTTAGAAAATTACTAATATTCTCCCACTTGGACAATAATTAATTATAGTAGTTGTAATAATAATAAAACTAGTAAAAATGGTTAAGCTAAATCAATGCATAGATTGACCAAGTTTAAAAATCATTTGATCCAAAGATAATGAAAGTTCATCATTTCGTCCTGTAAGGCTTTCGATACTGAAAATTATCAAATATATATGTCATGTACGACACAGATCCAATACAATCATGTATACCTAATACCTCACTAATATAAATGATAAAATGGAGTGCTGCAAACTAGAACGATAACTGTATGATCTGAAATATATCATCTTTCTGTCTGTAGGTCTCAATTTCTCTAAACTTTATGCTAAACTGCAGTAGATAAATTGTTTTTTCTCACTGATAGTTAAACCACATTAGAACCCTTATGGGATTAAACACTTATATCCCCCTATTTCATATCAAAATCATGGATTTTGCATGTACATCTATATGTGTCCTAATGATATAGGCTCAATGTCAATCTGTATATATATGCCCAATGACCTTCAAAATGCTTAAAAGTGATAAAAAACTTAAAAATTTCACTTGTATTATGATAATATATAACATGTATGACTGAGAGCAAAATAATGATCATCTATATTGATAAAACATAATGTCATAATACATGAAAAAACATACAAATGTATAAGGAGCAAACATAGTAATCCCTAATTAATAGTATTTAAGGACTTTACTACACCCATACTGTACACATTTCTAAAAAACAATTGGGCGAAGTCCTTTAGTTAAAAGATTAACAAGTATATCCTCAGTCCTTAGATGCTTAACCTCAATGTCACCTTTCTATATTAATTCCTTAACGACCAAATACTTGACCTTCAAATGCTTAGACCATATGATGTTCTTATTGTTGTTACTAAACAATACAACATAAAGATTATCATAATATAATTAAACGGGCTAGCCACTAAATTAACCACACATAACTCAAAAATCAAGTTCCTAAGCCAAACCGCCTGTGTAGTAGCTCCATAGCATACCACAAACTCTACATGTATAGTAGAGGAAGTCACTGGTGTCTGTTTGACACTCTTCCACGATATTGCACCATCTACTAACATAAAGAGGTACCTTGATGTGGACTTTCTGTTATTCAAACACATAGCAAAATCTGAATCTATATAGCCTATGAGGTTTAGATTGTTGACCTTTCTAAATGTCAACATGTAATCTTTAGTCCCTTTTAAATACCTCAACACTTGTTTAACAACATTCCAGTAGTCTATTCTTAAGTTAGCTAAATACCTACCTAGTAGTCCAACAACAAATACAGTGTTTGATCTAGTACACACATAGGCATACATTAGGCTACCAACTGTATTAGAATAAGGTACATTCTTCATAGCCTCTCTCTTTGTATCATTCTTTGGATACTATACCAAAGATAATCTTTCACCATAAGAGATAGGTGCTACAACCGGTTTACAATCAGCCATATTAAACCTTTACAACACTCATTCAATGTATGCTTTCTACGAGAGGCCTAACTAGTGTTGAAACCTGTCCCCGTGAATCTGAATACCTAGGACAAAAGATGCCTCTCTAAGGTCCTTCATGTCAAAATATTTGGCCAAACACTGGTTAACTTCATGCAACATGGTCCCGTCAGTTGATGCGAGCAAGATATCATCCACATACAGAAGTAGAAAGATAACTTTGCTCCCCTAACCTTGTAATATAAACATGTTTAAACTTTATTTTCCACAAAGCCAAAAAAGGTAACAACCTCGTCAAACTTAAGGTATCATTATCTAAAAGTTTATTTTAAACCATATATTGATTTTCTTAGTTTATAAACTTTGTCAGGCTTTTCTTGATCTTGAAATCCTTCAAGTTGTTCCATAGAGACCTCTTTATAAAGGTCAAAAAAGCGGTTTTGACATCCATCTGATGTAGCTCCATATCATAATGAGCTACTGGAGCTACTATTGTTATAATTTCTATGAATTCATCCTTAGAGTATATTGGAGAAAAGACAACATTAAAGTCAATCTCTTCTCTCTAAGTGAACCTTTTAGTAATTAACCGAGCTTTAAACCGCTTAACCACACCTTAAGATTCATTTTTGGTCTTGAAAATTTATTTTCAACTGATAAATTTACAATTTTGAGGTAAATCAATAAGCTCTCATACCTTATTATGCTTCATGGATTACATCTTATCCGTCATTGCACCCCACTACAAATCTGCATTGGGTACAGAAACAGCTTCTAAAAAAATAACTAGATTGACAATATGTCCAATATCAGTCTTATTCACCTAAATAGACTATGTAGTGAGATAAGATAGTAGGTCTTCTCACTCTAGTAAATCTTCTTAACTAAACTGGTTCTTGTACGTCAAGAGCCTTAGTTTGTACAAATATGGATTCCTATTCTTATACTGACATGGTATCAAAACCTTGATCCATTGGTTCTGACTATACGAGTGATAGATATAAAATAACTACAGTATCTATCCTGCTATCATTTGAAGGGTGAGAAGGACCACTCTCATTATAGATATCATATTCCAGAAACTTAGCTATTTGAAATTTTACTATTATAGATCCTCCTTCTCTACAGTAAATTTTGTATTGCTTAAAGTGGTTGAGATATCCAACAAAATAGCAATGACTAAAACAATAATGTAATTTATTTTCATAAGGATTATATAAACGTACCTCAACAGGGTAGCCTCAAACATGAATATGGACAAGGCTAGGCTTCCACCTGACAGCACATGTTGAGTGCACTACAAAATTTACTGACTCTGCACACTAAAATTTGTAGTTATGGTGAGTCAGTATTGAATCCACATGGAATGTTCGGTTAATTTCTGTAACGAACTTAATTGGTGCAAGGAAAATATATGGAGGGTTTTTGGATTTTAAGCAATTTAGAAATTAAAGTAAAAGTAAAATATTGAAAACAAATTCAAACAAGCAACCGCAAATGAGAAAAGTGTCGAATATAAGTAAGGTCAAGTTCTAGGGTCAATTTCGGCCTAAACACGATCAAACATATTCCATCATTATAACGTTTTTACAACTCTTTTCAGACTATTGATCTGAGACTAATAGAATGCTCTAGAAATCTCAGTTTTTCCTTAAGTTGTGTTTAATCAAGATACGATCATTAATTAAATCTAACTACCGAATAACCTAGGATACGATCTCTAGATTCAATTTGGCAGCCACATCATGAATTGGAAAACGATCAATATAGGCAGTAACCTCACACGTTTGGGTTATCAAAAAGTTATGTTGTTCCTAACGATTAACGATCATTAGATGCTACTCACAAATATCAAAAGTAACGATTACGGATGACATTTAATGTTTTAGCAATAGTTTCGAAATAAAACAATCAAAATAACATATTAAGATCATTCATCCCAAAACCAATCAAGTCAATACCAACAACATAACAATCTGAAAAAAATACAAAATTAAAATCATAAAAATAGCTTAACAGTGACTTGCCATCGATATTCTCGTTGAACCGATGTCGAAAAACTAGCTTTCCATCTCTATTTTCATGCTCCAACCGTGGGTCATTTTCTCCATGTTCTTTGGTAGTGAAGAGAAGAAATAATAATAGTTATACTTCATCTGGTCTCATCCCATTGTAGCCTCTTCACCATTTCATGAAGTGACGAATTAAGATGGGAGTTTCTGGTCTACCCCTATTGTCCATGCTTCCCTTCTCTCACGCCTAGCTGCCGTAGCTCTTCTCCAGTTTCTCCAACCACCAAGTTGTACCCACAGCCCCTCTCCCTTCACGCTTACTGCATCGCACTATTTTATTGATAGGACAAATAAACCTTGCTAGTTTTCGGTCCACCAAACTGTTCACTTAAAACCTCTGCAGCCAACTCTTGAAACGTTGTGTCTTACGCATAACGCATGCGCCTAATACATGCGTTTCGTGCCACTCACTGTTGCTTTACCTGAACCTCTCCTTTGCTTCTTATAAAAACTAGGTTAAAAAGTGATAACAGGACAGGTGGCTAACGTCTCTTTTCTCCATTCCAGCTGTTGTACAATTCTTTTTTATTAAGCCTCACATGTTTTCAGCTCACATTTTTCTCTTTTTTCAACCACACATCACACACCACTCACTCACGTGTAACTTTCACACACCTCCACCTTTATGTTTTAAAATTCTATAGTAAAAATGTAATGGGTAGGTATTAAGTTCCAACCCTCACACCCACGGTTCACTCCTTTTACTCTTTAACGTTTTCATTCATGTTGTCCAATGTCCTCACACACTTCTTTAATTTTCTAACCCCTCTTCATGTCACATACTACATTCACGTTGCTTCAGCTCACCTTTTACTTCATCCCACATTTAAATTCATGTACATATCTTGCATGGGCATGAGAGTGTCTCATGCCCTATACAAATCTATGCACAATCGTGAGTGATGCTCACGGTTGTGCAATAATTCCAGCAGGTTGTAAGCCTGCTTCACCCTCCATTCTTTTATGCTTTATTCGTTCTTTTGCTCTATTCTTCTTCTTCTTGATCTATGAAGACAAGTGAATGTGGATCTTTGGAAAACGGCCCTAAATATAATGCTTTTGACTCACTTTGACTCCTTTGCTTCTAAATCATGCCTAAAATCATATATGAATTAAAGTGAGTATATTAAGCATTTTCGTATCATTAATCGCTAAGTGTAAATGATTAAATATATCAACAATTAAACACATATCTCTAAATTTCAAAAGACGTCTTCGATAGTGATTTGCTTGGAACTTTGTTAAGTATAAACAAGACAGTCTTTATAACTTCACCCCAAAGGTAATTAGGTAAATTAGTCATGCTCTGCATTGACCTCATTATGTCATTTAGGGTGCGATTAAACCTTTTGGTCACATCATTTTGCTTAAGACTATTTTACATACTGAACTGAGCCACTATTCCATATGATTCCTCATATTTGACAAACAAACCATTTTGTTGTCCTCAAAACCCATGTTTACCATAATATTCTCCTTCATGATTAGATCTAACAATTTTAATAGACCTTCCCAATTGATTCTCAACTTTAGTCTTAAAGATCTTAAATTTTTTTTAGTAACTTCAAAATTTTCTTTAGTAAGAACATATAACCATAACAAGAATTCATCAATGAATGTCAAAAAATATCATGAGTGGCACATGGTAACTTTATAATGTTCACAAATGCTAGACCCCGCTTCCGAAGCCCAGCATTCAAAGACATTTAACAGTCGAAACACATTGTAATTTTTTTTATCAAATAAAGCGTATGTGAAAAATATTGATAATCAAATCGGCCCAATTTATTTAAAACCATTTCAGTCACAAAGATGCAAACATTATTGAATACATCAGAGTTCCAAAAAATCACTTGGGCACATACAAAACACGATGTTTGCTTTCATAATATCTTTACATTCAAAAACCACCCCTTTTTGCTTTAATAAAAATATGAAATCCAAAATACAAACTACACATGATACAATTGAATGCTTATGCTTAACATGATTCCAAAATACAAAGATCCTGAACTGATTTAATTTGAAAAGTCTTTAGCTATCTTGGAGTTCCATTGTCTTGCAAAGATCGCTAATTTTCTCTTTCTGCACCTGAGGAGGGAAGCATGGGGTGAGCTACACAGCTCAGTGGCTAATCTATTTATAGCCATTGGCAATGAGCCATACAATCAAACATATATATATAAACATTCATATAGGCATACACTTCACAATGAAAGTTCAGCATTTACAATTTCAATTCACATTTCATAATTCAAAATATCATCATATAGGACATATTGGATGTAACTCACATCGAAGCATAACACTCAAAATGTCATCATAACTTAGCACATCAAAATGCAAATGCACACACAATTGGCTCGAGGGTTTCGTGAACAAAACAGAGAAACTGAAGTTTACTCCGTGAACAAAACGAGTCCACTTTTCGGATCTCATGATCCACAAGCAGGCAGCCGGGAGAAGGCTTTATATCAACGTGCACGTGTCTATGAAACGGTTCCTCTCTCGCCCAAACACAATCAAATCTCATGCTTAATTTAATCATTCACAATTCCATATTCTCATGCTTTTTCTTCTTTCCATTCAATCAAAATGCCATGATACAAGGCATAGCATAATCATGCTCACAATTCAATTTTTATCACATTGTCATACATCAATATGCATAACATCACATAAAACATATCATAGCAATTCACAGTTTATCAATTCAAACTTATACATACACACATATGCACATTGCCCATTTACACAATCACTATAAATAAATTACCCACCTTATACTCTTGAAAATCCAAATTCAATGGTGCCTTTCCTCTTACTCTTGGGCAGGTTATTGATTTCCTAACACAACCAAAATTCTCCTTTAATTCCAATTTAAATGGAAATTTCCCAAATTTCCATAATCATAATAAAATGGAATTAACACAAATCAAGCTCAAACTTAACCTGCCCATAGTCCTCCATATAGGTTAGAAAACCCAAGACCTATCTTAGAAACCCATCTTCTTCCTCCAATCATTCCCAACATAAAAACCCCTTTCTCTCTCTAAACTTCTCCATTCACAATATAACCCATTTCTTTACTAAAGTAAGAAGAAAGATGAAAAACTTACCTTAAGAAGCTTGATTCTTCTCTTCTTTCCACAATTTTACCTCCTTCTTCCTTAGTTTTTTTTTTCAAATTTTTCTTCTCTTCTTCTCTTTTCTCTCTCACATTTTCTCTCTTTTCTTCTCCTCTTTGGCTGCCAATGACACTCTCCCTTCTCTTCATTAATTCAAGCCCTTTTTGTTTAGTCATTCTCCCCATTTTGCCCTTCACTTACTTAGACTTTCCCATTTTACCCTTATTTTGTCTTTTATAGCTCTACACCTTTAATCCACTAACTCCACATTAACTCTAACTAAGTCCCAATCTTTCCAACTAATTTTTCAATCTTTATTCATGCCTACTAAATTAATGAACCAATAAAAATAATTAAACAAACAGACAAGCATACATAAATCATTAAGCAAATAAGAAGTAAAATTTAGAAAAAAAAAGGATCCAACAGGGGGAATGTAATGGCGTTGGTGAATTTGGCGGTGGTGATGGAGTCATGTAGAGCGGAGGCAATAGCATGAGCTATGTCGACTTGGTGACCAATCATGAGAAGGTAAAGGTATAGGGCTTCTTGTTTCGGGACGTAGACGAGATGGGTGGTCAAAATGATGTTTTTACTCACAAGGTGGAGCCAAGGACGAGCTTCGGGTCGGAGATTAGAACGTTTAAGGTAACGTTGATAAATTCGGGGCTAATGCCTGACGATGCCCTCTTGACAGAGGGTGTGAGTAACATCGTCCCAAGGATAGTGGTGGATCAACTGATCATAGTGGCAGTGGAAAATAGGAGGGAGGTTGTAATGGCTGCGAATGCTAGTGGAGGTGAATGCATTGGGGGCTTTCACACCATAGAAATTTAGTTCCATGGTGTTATGGAATCGGGCATAGGTATAGAAAAAGCGAACGAATTTGTCGTTGCCTTGATCTCGTGGTTGGACTAATCCCGTAAGTTGAGAGTGTACTAATTGTTGGATAAAGGGATTGTCTGGTGGAGTTAAAGGGAAAGGACGCTCTTTAATGTATGGCCTAGTGTCTACTTTTTTGGCAAGTTCGGTGAAACTTAAAACATCACTATCCGAAGAACCAGAATCACTAGGTGAACTAGAAGGGTTAGTGGTGGTAAGATTCTTAGATCGAGGCATGGTCCTGCAGAAAACAAACTCAGAAAAATTGTAACATCCCATCACCGATGGGAAGGGTAAAATAGTAATTTGGAATGGGTTATGAGTGTTTAAAATTGTCTTGGTATGTTC